>VZTZ01015616.1:6425-30997 GCA_013400955.1 Drymodes brunneopygia | reverse complement strand
ACAATCCCCACATCCCAGAATCGGACTGGAAAACCCCTCCAGGACCATCCAGTCCAAGCTGTGCCCCATCCCCACCTTGTCCCCAGCCCAGAGCTCTGACTGCCACCTCCAGCCCTTCCTTGGACTCCAAACCTCCCTGTGCAGCCCCTGCCAAGGCCTGAGCTCCCTTTCCATGGGGAAATTCCTGCTGCTGTCCCCGCTGAGCCTCCCCTGGCCCAGCCTGAGGCCATCAGTGGAGCTGACAATTTATTCTGCCCCCAGAGCTGTTGCTTCAGCAGGAGATGGGGATTGCTGAGGGCATCAGCACTGACCCAGGGGGCCCCTCTGGCCCTGCAGCCCCTCCCAGCTCAGCCCAGGGGCACAGCACACACTTGCACTTTAGGCTGGCAGGATCATAATCCCAATCCAAAGAAAATTACATCCATTGGAGATTGGGTTTTGTCCCTAATCAGGATGAAAACAACAATTTTTCAACTGGCCAGCCTGGTGTAATTTGAAGAATGGCACCAAAGCCAGCTGAAGTAATTCAGTTTGAATATGTTTTTTTTGTTGTTTTACTTCTTGTTTTTATGAGGTATACTGGAATAATAAAGTCAGTAGGATACAGAAACAAAAAGTCAAAACAAAAAAATCAGGGCATTTCACCAGCTAATGCAAAAGCCAAATATCTTGACATCAGCAGAATGTTTCATTTCAATGTTTTCTCTAAACAAATTTAGACTATGGAAAGTTTCCATTGGGATAAACTGGCAGGAATGTGTGGCCAGCTCTCCTGGCAGGGCACAGGCTGGCTGAGCACAGGGGAATGGTGCCCAACCCAGCCTGGGGCACACGTGGGCACCCACCTGCCTCCTCCAGGCTGGTCCTCAGGTTCAGCACCTGGAATTCTGTGATGGAGCTGCCCTTGAGCTCTCCATGCTGTTCTCCCTGCCTGGCATGGGGTACAAACTGCTGGGTTTGGAGCCATAAAGCACCTGCAGCTGGATGGTGTTGAACTGGACAGGAAATAATCAGGTAACTCAGGAGGTAGAGAGTAAAAAGAGACTTAGCTTTTCTTTATTCTTATATTTATACTTTTCTTACAGACAGTTATGGATTGGACAAAGAGGTTACCACCTCTGAAATTCCACAGGTGAGAAACACAGTTTATCACGTTCTCTACCTCAGGAAAAAAAAATAAAAAACAACATCTAAAGTACAAAACAATCCTGGGTAAAAACTGCTGGGTTTGGAGCCCCCAAGCCATAAAGCACCTGCAGCTGGATGGTGTTGTTTAATTGGACACAAAACAATCAGGTAACTCAGGAGGTAGAGAGTAAAAAAAGACTTAGCTTTTCTTTATTGTTATATTTTTACCTTTATACTGACAGTTATAGATTGGACAAAGAGGTTACCACCTCTGAAATTCCATAGGTGAGAAACTACAGTTTATCACATTCTCTACCTCAGAAAAAAAGATTAAAAAACAATATCTAAAGTACAAAACAATCCTGGGTTTGGAGCCCCCAAGCCATAAAGCACCTGCAGCTGGATGATGTTGTTTAATTTGACACAAAACAATCAGGTAACTCAGCAGGTAGAGAGTAAAAAGAGACTTAGCTTTTCTTTATTCTTATATTTATACTTTTTTTTACAGTTATGGATTGGACAAAGAGGTTACCACCTCTGAAATTCCATAGGTGAGAAACACAGTCTATCACATTCTCTACCTCAGAAAAAAAAATAAAAAACAACATCTGAAGTAGAAAACAATCCTTAACCAGTTATAAAAACGTGGACTGTTTACACAAAATTTATGAAAACTTACTACTAACTATAAACACAGCACTCTAAAAAAATCAGAGTGACAGGAGGGCTCAAAGCTGGAGCATCATCTCAGGGGGGTTGTGCTCCTGGTGGCTGCCACGGGAAGGCCCTGGGGCACAGGAATCAACCCCTGGGTTCTGCTGCTTGCTCCCTGCCAAACCAGTGCTCCCAGTCTGAGCTGGGCCCAAGGCCAGATGGGCTCCCAGGCCAGGCTGTGGGGTCAGCCAGAATGGAGACTGGTGGGTTTGGATGTCCCTGTTGGGTGGCAGCCTCTGTTCTGTCCTGCCTGAGTGACAGCCAGGCAGCACCCCCGGCAGGGGCAGGGAGTGCCCAGACTGCCCACAGAGCACTGGGGAAGGCCAGAGTTCCATGTCCATCCTCCATGGAGGAGGCAGCAGTGTCCCCTGGGGCACAGACAGGTGGCCTTGGCCTTCTCCAGGCTCATGCTGGCCCAGCAAGGGAGCCAAGGCTGCTGTGCCACCGTGAGAGCCCTGCCCATCCCTGCCCTGCCCTGCCCCACACTGGGCACTGGGGCAGGGGAAGGGTGAACTTGGTCCTGGAGCCCTGGAGATCCCTCTGTGGGCATGGAGCAGCTCTCCTGAATGAGCTGGGATTGCTCAGCCTGGAGAAGTTTCAGGGTGACCTCACTGTGGCCTTCCAAAACCTGAAGGGGCTACAAGAAATATGGGGAGATGCTGTTGATGAGGGGTGGAGTGACAGGACACAGGGAATGGCTTCCCACCATGCCAGAAGGAAAGGTTGGGTGGGGTTTTGGGAAGAAATTGCTCCCTGGGAGAGTGGCAAGGGGCTGGGATGGAATTCCCAGAGAAGCTGTGGCTGCCCCTGGATCCCTGGCAGTGCCCAAGGCCAGGCTGGACACTGGGGCTTGGAGCAGCCTGGGACAGTGGGAGTTGTCCCTGCTATGGGTGGGACTGAATGATCTTTAAAATCCCTTCCAACCCAACCCATTCCATGCCCTACCTGCCCACCCAGGAGACCCCAACCACCAGGCCTGGCTGCAGGGCCAGGCCCCCTGAGCTCAGCTGAGCTGGGAACAGCAGCTCCCAGGAAGGGCTGAGCCTCCCTCCCCACAGTGTCAGGCTGTGCCATTGCTGGTTGCAAACATCACACGAGGAGCTGAGCTCTCTGAGCCCCACCTTGGCTTGCCAAGCCAGCAGCAGCTCGCCCTGACCACAGGGCTGGGAAGGAAGATCCTCACCATTCCAACAAAACCTCTCAAAGCATCAGAAAATGTTCCCACCCCACACCAGGATCGACCCACAGTGTCAGGCTGGGCCATTGCTGGTTGCAAACGTCCCACGAGGAGCTGAGCTCTCTGAGCCCCACCTTGGCTTGCCAAGCCAGCAGCAGCTCGCCCTGACCACAGGGCTGGGAAGGAAGATCCTCACCATTCCAACAAAACCTCTCAAAGCATCAGAAAATGTTCCCACCCCACACCAGGATCGACCCACAGTGTCAGGCTGGGCCATTGCTGGTTGCAAACGTCCCACGAGGAGCTGAGCTCTCTGAGCCCCACCTTGGCTTGCCAAGCCAGCAGCAGCTCGCCCTGACCACAGGGCTGGGAAGGAAGATCCTCACCATTCCAACAAAACCTCTCAAAGCATCAGAAAATGTTCCCACCCCACACCAGGATTGACCCAAAAACACGAGAAATTTCCGTGAAAAACCAAAGCCATTCCCGGATGGATTGCCATGGCAGGAGACCAGCTGGGCTTGTGGGAAGGAGGACCAAGGTCTTCTCCAGTGCTGGCAGAAGGGGGGACTTGTCTGGAAGTGTCCCAGACCCCAGCTGAGCTCTAGACCAGTGTGTTTGTACGGCCTGTCCCACTGCAACTTTCCACAGCATAAATAAAGGAATAATCACTTGAACTCGAGCCCAGGTCAGTACCTTTAACGAGCAGACTGCAATCCAACTTTCCCTTTGGCTTAATGAATATTAATTAACCAGACACAACTGAGCAGCCCCAGCAGGACAGGAAGGGCCTGTGCTTGTCCTGGGGTGTTCTGGGCTCCCCTGGCTCACAGGGGCTGGGTTTTGGTCTCAGCTTTGCTGTCCCCTCCCAGCTGTGACCCCACCAGTGGGTGACGGGCCACTGCAGGGTGGTCTGCCCCTGCCTCCAGGAGACAATCCCTCCCCAGCACCCCTGACCCTCTCAGATAAGACTTTAACTCGAGCTGGTGCATTCCTGCGTGACATTTTCCTCCTGATTAACCAACGAGTTCATTTTTTTTTTCTTTTTTCTTTTTTTCCCCCAGCGAAACTCGACTGTGATGGAAAATTCTGCTGCAGAGGTGAAGCTGCTGTGGCTTTTGGCTGCTGCTCTGCTGAATCCCCAGGCTGGGTGGGCACAGCTGCCTTGCCTGGCTTTGGCACTCATGCACAGGCAGGGCTTTATCTCTGATATCTCTGATTTAGGCATCAACCTGATTCCAGGGTGGGTCAGACATCAGAGACATTGCTCTGCTGTGGGGCAGGCAGGTGAATCCACATGGGCAGGGGAAATGATTCCCCGTGGTGGCTGCCCCTGCAGCCTGGCAGTGCCCTGGCACAGCTGGGAGCAGAACCACGAGCTCAGGCACATCCCAGGCTGGGATGGGGTTCGGGGAGCTGAGGATGGACTGCTGCTCTCACGCTGGGGAGAGCTCAGCCTCCCGGCAGCACCCATGCCAAGAGTGCGTGATGCTCTCCAGATGCTCCCTCTCCTGCTCACAAAAGGCGGAGATTGACACAATAAACAAACAATTTGTAAAATTCTTTATAGCGAGGGCAGAAAAAAAAAGCCCCCACGTTTAACTGGAAACATCGATACCCCCTGAAAGAGTGCAGGAGAGGGGGGGGAGCATTCCCAGGAGCTGATGTTACAGCAGCAGGGATGGAAATGGGAACAGGCACAGGGCTGCATCTTCAGGAAGGGTAAATCCAGCAGAGAATAGGAAGCTGCCAGTCCCCAGCCCTCAGAAAATGTTTTGGCTCGTTCAGAAGAGGGGAGAGTGATGCCTGCACGTGGTTGGGGAGCTGGGGGGGGCTGTGCTGGGGGCACTGACCCCTCCTCACCCCCCAGCCCTCACTGCTGGCCTGGGCTGCTCCTCACAGGCTCTTCCCCCCAGCAGCACCAGCTGTCCTGGGCACTGTCCTCACCTCCTGAGAAGGTTCTGGTCACCCAGTTTGGTTTTAGCTGGTTTTATTTAAAGCCTTGTGTGCCACAGATCTGTGAGTGTGAGAGAAGCTTCTCTAAAACTCTGTAAGTTTCTTGGTTTCTGAATTTCAAAGAATGGCTCAAAATCACACCTGTAAGGGCTCCTTTGGGAGATCTGTCCCATGCCACCACCACATCTCCAGATTATGTCTGGTTCCTGCAAATCCAGCATTTTCCTCCCCATGAACTCCCTGAAACAAAGGGTTAATCAAGGAGGACAGTCCAGCTGGGCAGGGACAATCTGACCCAGACCCCTGGACCCACAGCCACAGTGGGTTTTGGGTGTTTGTATCATGAAAATGTGGCTGCTGGTTCACTGCTCACCTGCCCCTGGGGTCTGTCCAAGGCCAGCACGACCAGTGTGACCAGTTTGTGACAGCCCAGCCTCAGCCCTGGGCTCCAGTTCCTCCTGGGATTCACCCAATGTTTTGTCTGAGTCCAGTCCCTGAGCTTTGTGGCACCAGGGGTTTTTTTTTGTTCCTTATTTCTCTTCTTTGGAAGCTTCTCCTGGTTTGATGCCTGGAAAACACCTTCTACCTTTTCGTGTTCATGACTGGATTGTCCCTTGACAGGCTTATCTGCAGTTCCAGGGCCTCCACCCAGGGTTTATTCCCTTCTCAACCCCCAAAAACTGGAATATCCCAGTCCCACCTGGAGTGCCAGACTCTTCCTCCCCCACCTCCTGGGAGGTGATGTTCCTCTTGAGTTCTGGCTGCACTTTTTAGCCTTTATTTGCTTTTTCACTCAGCACAGACTTCTCCAGCACAATCCCTCTTTTGGTGGCAAAACCATAACTTGGAACAATTTTAAAAAGTAGAGGATATCAGTGCTCCCTCGAGGAATCCCACCAATTATTTCTCTACAAAATGAAACTCCTCTTTTCAGCACCATGTCCTTGTCTGTTCTCTCCAGACCCATTAACTACTGCCCTGTCCAGGCTCCCTTCAGCACATGGAGATGTAAATTTACATCAGGAGATGTAAATTCCAGCCCTTTCTCAGCTCCTGCCCCACACAAACCTCTGGTGTCAGGGTCCAGTGTTTCTATAGAGCATCTCCTGTCCCTGAAGTCACCAGTGAGCCAGAACCCCACATTGTCCCCAGGGGCAAACCCAGCAGGACCCTTCTCCAACCACCTGGTGTGGGGACAGAGATGGAGGAGCCCCTTGGAGAGACTCATCTTGTTCTGGGATGGGTGGCAGTGCCCTAAATGCAGCACAAGGATGCTGGTGTTGGGGACAGAGGTGGAACAGCCCCTTGGAGAGACCCTGTCCTGTCCCTGATGGATGGCAGTGCCCCAATTGCAGCACAGGGCTGAGTTGGTGTTGGGGACAGAGGTGGAACAGCCCCTCAGAGAGGTTCTGTCCGTGTTCTGGGATGGGTGGCAGTGCCCAATTGCAGCACAGGGCTGAGTTGGTGTTGGGGACAGAGGTGGAACAGCCCCTTGGAGAGACCCTGTCCTGTTCTGGGATGGATGGCAGTGCCCTAAATGCAGCACAAGGATGCTGGTGTTGGGGATAGAGATGGAACAGTCCCTTGGGGAGACCCTGGCCTGTTCTGGGATGGATGGCAGTGCCCTAAATGCAGCACAAGGATGCTGGTGTTGGGGATAGAGATGGAACAGTCCCTTGGGGAGACCCTGGCCTGTTCTGGGATGGATGGCAGTGCCCTGGTTCTGTCCCTGTTCTGGGATGGGTGGCAGTGCCTGGCTGCAGCACAGGGCTGAGCTGGTGTTAGGGACAGGGGTGGAACAGCCCCTCAGAGAGGCTCTGTCCCTGTTCTGGGATGGATGGCAGTGCCCTGGTTCTGTCCCTGTTCTGGGATGGATGGCAGTGCCTGTTTGCAGCACAGGGCTGCTGCTGCTGCTGCTGAGCACAGCCTTCCCTCTGGGCTGCAGGCAGGCTCAGTGTGAGTGTGGCCTGCCCAGGAACAGCTCCAGGGATGATTCAGAGCCGCGGGCTGCAGGATGCTCCCCCCAGAGCCCCGCTTTTCACACGACTTAGGTGGGCTGGTGCTGCGAGGCACATCCAGCAGCTGCTGCACTTCTCCTATCAGATAAAGCAGCCAGGGCTCGTGTCAGGGACTCTGTGAGGAGCAGAGCGTGGGGCGTGTGCGAGCGGGAAAGGGGAGAAAGGCTCTGGCTTTGCCGCGGATTCCAGCGGCCGTGGCGGAGGCAGGGAAGTCTTTCCTGCAGTTATTTCTGTCTTTCCGTTCCTCGCGAGGGGGGAAATGGCATTGTAATTCCTGACCAAGATTTCACTGTGCTCTTGCCTCTCTCTCTCTCTGATTTACCATCCTCAAATCCCCGTGGAAGTGCCTGAGCCCGTCCCGGCCAACTTTTCCTTTGGCAGTTCAGGAGGAAAAATCACAAATGTCTGTGAAAGTCACCAAAATATTCCCTAAGTTTTCATCACTCGAATGAACAAAAAGAATAAAAAGCAGAGCAGGGGATGGTGGTGGGGGGGAGGGCTGGGCAGGGTGCAGAGAGCAAACAAGCATCGTTTAGAAAAGCATGCTGTTATTCCTGGAAGTCGGTTTGTGGAAAGACAATTTACAACGCCTGTGAAAAGCTTGGCTGCTCATCCCATCCCCATTTTGGGGCTGGGAACCACAAGGGCAGCCTCCCCTTGGCCATGCAGTGACATAGAGTGATCTCCAAACCCAAACAGCTTCACCCAGCCCTAAGAGCTGCTCTCCAGCTCTGCTCCTGGGTTTTGGGTTTTGCACAATGGGCAAAGCTCGGTGCTGTAAATGGGGCCGCTGTAGAAAATCGCGTTTAACTTTTGTTTGCCCTTCCCCCCCTATTTTTTTTTTTGGCCAAAGGAAAATATTCTGTCGTGTGTGTGCAGTTTGTTTTCTACAAACCCCAAAAGGAATTCCTGCTGGTGACACCGAGATTTGAAGGGGGAAGGGGGAATCAGAGAGCAGCCACTCAGAAATTGATGTAAAGGTCTCAAAGAAGGGAGTAAAAAAAATACAAAATATTGGGGAGACATGGAAAAATCCTACAGATTGTCGTGCTGCTCAGCACAGGACTGCCCTTCCTGTGCCCCGAGGCTGGCAGGAGAGCTTGGGTGGTGTCCAAAGCTCTGTGCTGGAAGCCTCAGCCTCAGGGGCTCCCTCTGGCTCTGTCCCACCTCCAGCCAAGGGACAGCCAGTGCTGTCCCTCCACTGCAAACCCCTCTGGCCTGGCAGCCAGAGCCAGCACGGAGAAGCAGCCAGGTGCTTTCATCCCCCAGACCTCAGGGCTGTCTCCCCCCTTCCTGTGGCTCCATCCCTGTCCCTCTCCTGAGGCCTGAGAGGGAGATTTCAGAGCTTCTCCACCTGCCTGGCACTGTGTGTCCTGTTCACCTGCAGCTGCTCTGTCCGGGTTTGGATGCAAATCAGACACCTGAAAGGCTCCATTTCCTCCAGAATAATCCAGAGGGAAATGCCCTTGGCTGCCTTCTCTGGGCAGGAAGTGCAGTGTGGCTGCTCTGGGGCAGCAGAACAGGGAATTTGGCTTTGCCTCCTCACAGAGCCTGATGGTTCATGTAAAAATTCAAAAGAGTTTGGGCTCTTTTAATATTCCTGCTTTTCCCATCCTCTGTGTCCCTTTCCTGTTCACTGGAGGAGGAAAAAATCTGCCTGGAGAGCCTTTCCTTGCTGGTTACAGAGCACAGAGAGCCCAGCTCTGCTCCTGCCTTCCCCTGTGGGTGAGGAGAGATGGTTTTGTGGGGAGGGGGCTGCTCTGGGGCCCTGCAGGGCAGGGGAAGGGGACACGGTGGGCAGGAGACATCTCCTGCCTCAATGTTTGCCACATAAAGAGCAACTTTAAAATAAATGCCAGAACATGCATGTTCCTGAGCTTGGGCTCATGTTATTTAGGGACTCAGCAAAGCAAATAAAACGGCCTCTTACAAAATAACTCATCGGAGAAAAGGCTGCAGAAAGATCCAGAGAGAACTGTGTGTTTTAGCATGGTCTGTTTACAGTGCATCACTGCTGCTCTGTGGAGAGCTGTGCTGTAACCCAGCAAAAATGCATCTGCATTCCTTCCCTGCAAAAATACTCGTGCACAGACATCACAACAGCATCGCAGCTATTTTCCTTTCCTCCTGGCTTCTTCCCTGTGCTGTTGTTGTTTTGGTTTTGTTTGCCTTTTGGTGCTTTCCCAGCTCCTAGAAGATTGACCTAATATATCCTTGGCTTGGGCTGTGCTGCCAGTCAGACTCTGGTGTTGCTGAAGGGCTGTGGGCTCGTGGCAGTGCTGGAGCCTGGGGACACTGGCACAGGGGCTGGGTGGCACTGAACTCTGCACTTGGGGGTCTGCCCTGATGAGATGGATGGAGACAAACACCCAGCAGCAGGTGGAAGCTCAGGGAGTCAGCCAGACTCTGGGAGAAATCTCTACAAGAGAGTTTTGCCAGGCTGGGTAAAGCAGTGGTGCCAGTGGAGGTTTGCCAGAATGGCCTGGCTGAGCTGGTTTCCCAAACACAGGTGTTTCCATCTCCATCTCCATCTCCATCTCCATCTCCATCATCTCATCTCCATCTCCATCTCCATCTCCATCTCCATCTCCATCTCCATCTCATCTCCATCTCCATCTCCATCTCCATCTCATCTCCATAATCTCCATATCTATCTCATCTCCATCTCCATCATCTCCACCTCCATCTCCATCTCTATCTCATCTCCATCTCCATCATCTCTATCTCCATCTCCATCTCCATCTCCATCTCCATCTCCATCTCTATCTCCATTTATCTCCATCTCCATCTCCATCTCCATCTCCATCTCATCTCCCTCTGCATGGAGAGATGTGCAGGTGGGCAGCCAGGTTGGCTCTGGCTCCTGATTTTGTCATGGGCACTGCCATCACCTCGTGAGAAGGTTCTGATCACCCAGTTTGGTTTTAGCTGATTTTATTTAAAGCCCTGTGTGCCACAGATCTGTGAGTGTGAGAGAAGCTTCTCTAAAGCTCTGTAAGTCTCTTGGTTTCTGAATTTCAAAGAATGGCTCCAAATCACACCTGTAAGGGCTCCTTTGGGAGATCTGTCCCATGCCACCATCACATCTCCAGATTATGTCTGGTTCCAGCAAATCCAGCATTTTCCTCCCCACCTCCCCGGAATAAAGGGTTAATCAAGGAGGACAGTCCAGCTCATCCTGGAGAATCAAAGGCTCCTCCTGCTCTTTTCTGTCCTGTTGGGACAGAGGGGATTGAGGGGGATTGAGCAGAGCTCAAACTGATTTTCCTCCTGCCTCCCCAGCAGCCTGCAGGGACACCTGAGCTCCCCTCCTGCCAACCCCTGAGTGCCACCAGCCCCGGCTGTGCCAGCACTGCCCCAGGCAGTGGCACAAGGCACAGCCCACCCATCCCATCCCATCCCCTCCCTGGAGCTGGCTGTCCCCACCCTGCCTGCCCCGGGCTGGGAAGGGAAGTGCTGCCCTCCCCGGAGGCCGTGCCTGCCAACAGAAGCTCTCAGGGAGAGCAGCTGCATCATCCCGAGCTTTCCCACTTCTCCTCCCTCCTGCCTCTACATCCCTCGAACATCCAGACTATTTTTTTTCCCCTCCCCTTTTGCTGGTTTATTGCTCTCTCCAGCCCTCTCTGGGTGAGCAGAGCACTTCTGGGACGCATTATTTACTAGAAGGTATTTGGTACGTTGCTTTAATAACGAGAACAATTTTAAATTTTTTTTTCAAAAGCCTTACAAATATGTTTAAAATCTGAATACAATGAGGCAACGCAGCGTCGTTTAACAGTTCCAATAAGATGCCAAGCCTGGGAATGACAAAAGCTGCCAGCAGGGTGCTACAAAGCAGGGTTCAGAACCCCACTGCTTCCCAGCTAAGCAGGAACAGATTTCCAGCAGAAAGACATTTGTTAACCATTTTGGAGGCTGCAGGATGGGGCGTGGAACGAGCCCGGCTTTCTCTGTGTCACTGCCTTGCAAAATCCTTGGCACAGGCCTGCACCAGCATCCTTGGAATTAAGGCCCTTGTGAAGACTTAAAGGCTTAGTGGACTAATATACTTAAGATGGATTTTTCCAAATATTATTCTAAGCCATTCAGAAACACGGTGTGCTGGTGCTGGTGTGAATGAGCAGCGCTGCAGGAGCAGGGCTGGCCCTGTTTCCCCGGGGCTGGACAGTCCAGGAGAGGGGCAGGGCAGGGCCATCCAGCCCTGGGGCTGCTCCGGGGGCTGCGAGGTCACACAATTGTCCTGGAATCACACAATGCTCCGGGCTGGGAGGGACTTCAAAGCTCATCCCATCCCACCCCAACCATGGCAGGGACACCTTCCACCATCCCAGGCTGCTCCAAGCCCAGTCCAGCCTGGCCTTGGGCACTGCCAGGGATCCAGGGGCATTTGGAGTGTGGCCTGTCCCAGTTCCTGGGGCTGCTGAGTGCCCCCAGCTCAGTGCCACGGTCACTCCCAGCTCCAGGAGGTGCAGGGACACAGGGGCTGTCCCAGCAGGGCTCCCAGGGCTGGGGTCATCTGCACCCACAGGTGACAATCCACTGGTGAGCAGATGGGATAGAACCAGAATGGTTTGGGCTGGAAAGGACCTTAAAACCCACTCAGTGCCACCCCTGCCATGGGCAGGGACACCTCCCACTGTCCCAGGCTGCTCCCAGCCCCAATGTCCAGCCTGGCCTTGGGCACTGCCAGGGATCCAGGGGCAGCCACAGCTTCTCTGGGCACCCTGTGCCAGGGCCTGCCCACCCTCACAGGGAGGAATTCCTGCCCAAAATCCCATCTCTGTCAGTTGGACTCTTTCTGTCCCTGGGGAAGGGGCTGCACTGAGCCTGATTTCCCAGGAGGAAAAGGATGGGAAAATCCAATTTGAGCCTGCAGCCACCAAAGCCAGCCCCAGCCTGGGACTGGCATCGCTCACACCAAAAGCCCTAATTAACTGCTAATGGGAAAATCCTATTTATTACAGGAAAACAAGTTTATGATTATTACAGAAATGACATCATACCCCCCTGCTCTCTGTGCCAGTTCAAACAATATTTGGAGAATTCATTTGTTTTCTACTACTTAAAATTACAGTGTGGGAGCCTATTTAAAGTACACTTGTGAGAGTGTGTGTGTGTGTGTGTGTGTAGCCACGCTAATGTTTATTTAAATCTTTTTATTTATAAAATTGATGTCCCTACGCCTAAAATGGAAATCTTTCTGCTCCAAAACATCCCCTAATTGTGGAAAATTATTGTATACATTTAAATATATACTATATATATATATAAATATATTAAATATTGTATATATTTCCTCTCACATTCACACATCTGTGTGTTTATCACTGCACGGATCCTCACGGTGACACCCAAAGGTGCTGCCACCTGTGACAAAACTCCTGAAAAACGACAAAAATGAGGAAGTGAGCAGCAAAACTGCATCACTGCCCAGCCCAAACACCAGCCCTGGTGCTCCTGCACCCCTCACCAGCCCCGTGTGCAGGGGACAGTGGCTGCATCAGGATCCCATGTCCCAGCAGCACTGGGGTACCTCAGCCAGCTGCCAGCAGGGTGAGGAGATCTCCTGGTACCCAGATTTTTGGCTCCCACCTCCTACATGGGATAGAAATGCCCCCCCTGCTTCTGCCACCACTCCCAGCACCACAGCTGGGTGTCCCTGTCCCCTCTTAGATCTGCTGCCCTGGGGCTGAGAGCCCCAGCAAGGGTGGAGCAGCACCAGAACCACAGAACCACAGAATCACAGAGAATCACAGAATCACAGAATCCCAGAATCCCAGAATCACAGAATCACAGAATCACATAGAATCACAGAATCACAGAACCACAGAATCACAGGACCACAGAATCCCAGAGAATCACAGAATCCCAGAGAATCCCAGAATCCCAGAATTACGGAATCACAGGACCACAGAATCCCAGAGCATCACAGAATCCCAGAGAATCCCAGAATCCCAGAATTACAGAATCACAGAATCAGAGAATCAGAGAATCAGAGAATCACAGAATCCCAGAATGCCAAAATCCCAGATTCACAGAATCACAGAATCCCAGAATCCCAGAGAACCACAGAATCCCAGAACCACAGAATCACAGAATCCCAGAGAATCCCAGAATCCCAGATTCCCAGAATCCCAGAATCACAGAATGAACCATGATGGAAAAGACCTTCAAGAATCCAACCTAGGTCCTGATACCTCCTCATCAACTAAACCCTNGTGTGTGTGTGTGTGTGTGTGTAGCCACGCTAATGTTTATTTAAATCTTTTTATTTATAAAATTGATGTCCCTACGCCTAAAATGGAAATCTTTCTGCTCCAAAACATCCCCTAATTGTGGAAAATTATTGTATANGAATCCCAGAATCACAGAATCACAGAATCACATAGAATCACAGAATCACAGAACCACAGAATCACAGGACCACAGAATCCCAGAGAATCACAGAATCCCAGAGAATCCCAGAATCCCAGAATTACGGAATCACAGGACCACAGAATCCCAGAGCATCACAGAATCCCAGAGAATCCCAGAATCCCAGAATTACAGAATCACAGAATCAGAGAATCAGAGAATCAGAGAATCACAGAATCCCAGAATGCCAAAATCCCAGATTCACAGAATCACAGAATCACAGAATCCCAGAGAACCACAGAATCCCAGAACCACAGAATCACAGAATCCCAGAGAATCCCAGAATCCCAGATTCCCAGAATCCCAGAATCACAGAATGAACCATGATGGAAAAGACCTTCAAGAATCCAACCTAGGTCCTGATACCTCCTCATCAACTAAACCCTGGCACTGAGTGCCACATCCAGGCTTTGTTAAACACCTCCAGGGACAGTGACTCCACCCCCTCCCTGGGCAGCCCCTTCCAGTGCCCAAAGATCTCCCTGCAGAGCCATTGCCAGGGCCAGGATCCCACCCGAGCCACAGCCCTGTGTTTCAGCAGAGGGTGGCCCCACTGTCCCCAGCAGGCAGCGCAGCGGGGTGACCTGATGGACAATCCCCCATGTCCCTGGGCAATGCTGCAGGGTGCTTTTTGGCAAATTGCCTCTGCTTGTCTCTGAGATGAAGGGCCAGGAGGCCTCCTGCCCCTCCCCAGGATGTACCTGTCCTCCCAGGCAGGCCAGAGCTGCTCTGGACACCGAGGCCATAAATCTGCTGCTCCCTGCAGCACTCCCACAGTGCTGGGACAGAGGGAGGCAACCCTGGCACAGCCTGCTGGGGAGCTCAGCATCCAAAAAGGCTCCTGAACCAACTGTCTGCAAACATTGGCAGGATCCTACAGGAATTTATCCTAAAGCCTCCCCTCCTGGGCTCCTGGGAAGCTTCAGTAGCACCTTGGGCCCTCAGGAGAAGGGCTCACATGCATCCCTGGTGATGTGGGCACTCAGCATGCTTTCCTGAAGTTTTCAGAGAACTCCTTCATTAGCAGGGCAACTGCCCAGGGTGATTTCTTCCTCTGGATCTCACCAGACTTTGAGTCACAGCCTGGTCCTGACTCTTTGTGCCACCGGGGTCAGGGTGGATCCCAGTGCCCTGACACTGGGAGCTGCCATGGGACATGGAGCAAGGCACCCCTGAGAGCTCAGCACCTGCAGCCTGGTGGGGTCAGCACAGCTCTGTCCCCTCCTGGTCCTGGGGCAGCAGTCAGCCTTGCCAGTCTTGGCCAGGGAGCAAGAACAAAGGGATGTGAGCAGGACTGACAAAAAGGGCTGGGATGGAGTGAGGAGGAGCCTCTGTGGAAAGCCCAGGACGAGCTGGTCCGGTCAACCCTCTCTCTGGGGGGGTGTCAGTGGTGGGATAGCTGGGCCAAAGTCCCCAAGAGCTCCCTGGAGCTCCAAACCCCATCCCTGGCCAAGCCCTGTGGGATCAGCACCCCCTGAGCGGCTCGGCGGGCAGCACACGCTGCAGCTGAGCCTCCTCCTGGCACAGGCACGGCTGGAGCCTTGAGTAACACTGAGCAAACTTTGTTTAAAGGAGGCAGCTGTGCAGCTGGAACGAGCTCCAAACGAGTGAGATTCCCAGTGACGTGTCCCCAGCTCCGCTGGAGGCTCCCACCGCCCACGGCGCAGCGCTCCCGGGGCTCCGTCCCCGAGGAGCAGCCTGCAGCAGGAATCTGCTCCGAGTTTTGGCAGGAGCTTGGAGCTCACGGGGTCTCCTCTGCTCGGCAGAGGCTGCCCAGGGCTCGGGGCTGGATGACACACGGTCACTGACCTCTGTCCCTAAGGCTGCCGCGGGATGCTGCACCCATGCAGGAGCCATCCCGGGTGGTTGGGATGGGATGTGGCACGAGTGTGGCAGGACGTCTGCCTCATCATCTGTAGGGATGGTTACCCTGGGGAATGAGGGCTGAAGGCCACCCAAGAACCAGGACCAGTGGTGGATCAGCCCTGAAGGTGGAGGACTTCCCCCCTTCATGGACAAAACAGTGGTTTAGACCTGAGGGAGACCAAGCCCACCTCATTTATTATTGGTTCACTTCAATGTCAGTTTATTGTTGGTTTCTGGAAAGTTCTACCTTGTACGGTTGCTGATTTGTCACCTGCTCCCAACTCCTCCCCTCTCCTCCACCCACTGGTTGTATTCCCTCGATCCCTCCCTAATTCCTCCCTCTCCATCCCTGTTGATTGGTTGCTGTGGTCATATAAAAGGTCATGTTCGGAGCTGGTCGGGGCTCTTGTCCCTGGGCTCCCCCTCTGGAAATAAACATTCCTTACCATACCTACACAAGAGCCTCTACTNTCTCCTATTCTTTCTCCACCCACTAGAGGTGTTCAGGCAGCCTGAAAGAACCCACCTGCGACTCCTCGAGTCCCTCTGGCTCCCAAGGAATCCCTGGATTCCCTTGTTGTTGCCACCTCAAGGCGAGTGTTAGGTGATTCGAGGACATTTGGGCTGCTGGAGGTCGAGCCTCCTCGAGGAGCTCCCTTCAGCCGGTCGTACCTCATGATGGACCATTGTCACCAGCATATCACCCCTTTTATCGTATAAATCATCACCTGCCCTGGGTGTCCCAGATCACTGGTGCATAAAGAGAGAGCCCAAGGGCACAAAGACCCAGCAGGGTGCCAGGGGGGCTCAGGCCTAAGCTAAGAATCAACATCTTAGTCTGCAGAGCTGATGGGAGGAGAAATCAAAGAAAAATTATTGACTAAGAGCCATGGTTTTACACTATAAGAGATACACGAACTATCACTGAGGCAGAAGCCTCTTACACCCCAAAAGTATTTGGAGCTTCTCCCCAAAGTTTGGACGCAGGCTTTGTGGTTACTTTCTCAGGAATTGAGAGGAAGGATTTTTGATGTGCTACACCACCAACAGATCTGTAAGATACATTGAATCCTAAGCTTATATTAAAGGGACCATTTTTTGTGCACTGTATGTTAACTATTAGCAGTCTTTCTATTTTGTTTCATCCCTCTGTAGTATTGGTTTACTTTAAGTCTTATGTCTGTTAGTTTTCTTGTCTATTAATAAATAATTCATTCTATAATAGAATCAGTCATCATTAAAAGAACTTATACACGAAAGGAGGTTTTGAGGTGCTGGTTACCTCAATAAGGTCACTACCTACTGCCAAGGCCTGGGCAGAAGGTGAGAGCTGATTTTAACTCCCACATCCATTTGTGACAATGTGCTTGGAGCAGAACCTGCATCTCACTGCAGGGCAGGGACAGCCAGCCAAGGACAGGGGACCTGCAACTCCAGCTGAAGCTTTAAACACTGGGAGAAGGCACCTTCCTTTCAAACAGTCCAGCAAACAACTTAAGGCTCTTCCTTTGGGGTTGTTCTCCCACTTTTCAGGTTTCAAAAGTTCCAAGTCTTTCCCAGGGCTTGGAGGACATGCCTGGAGGCTGCTCCCACCTGCAGCAGCTGGGAGGAGGTGACAGACCCTCTGCAGCAGGCAGGAGTTTGGGCACACCAGGTGCTCCCACCTGCAGAAGCTGGGAGGAGGTGACAGCCCCTCTGCAGCAATCAGGAGTTTGGGCACACCTGGGCAGAGGGAGAGCTGAGCTGGGACCCTGGGGCTGAGTGAGCTCCGTGCCCAAACTGCTCCTGGATGAGATTCACCACTCATGAAAGACATGGCCAGCACTTCTGGAGAAACAGAGCCACCCCAGGTGTTCCCTGGGAGCCTGGGCACAGGCCAGGAAAGGAATCTTGTGACCACAACATTCATGAAAAGTCACTTGTTAATTTTTCCTAGCAAGGCCAGAGCAGGAAGAGGATGGAAAAGGAGCGAGGATGTTGGGTAACTGAAGGGACTGAGGAGCCTGGGAATGACACCAGGGCAAGAGACCTGAGAGATGCAAAACCCTCTCTGAGAGACAGAAGTCATGGAAAAACAAATACTGCTTGTGGTAAGAGTGACTGAGAGGCTGAGGAGAGGATGTGGCAGAAAAATGCCCAATTTGTGGCTCTTTGGAGCTGCCAAACACTGAAGGGAATGTGAAAAAGCCCTGGCAGGTCTGCCAGGAGCCCCAGCAGAGGAGCTGCTCCCACATCCTGGAGTTTCAGGGAAGAGTAGGCAGAGGGTCAGTGGTGTCCCTGAAGCTCAGAGGCTCCTGTCACCTCCTGGATCTTTCAGAAGAGGAGACAAGGGTTAATCAGTGTGCTGGGGAGAAGGAGAGCCTGGGGGAGCACGGGCTGCCTGGGGGTGTGTTTCAATGAGTTCAGCTCCAGAGATTCTTGAGATTGTGGCTTTATCTCTCACAGCAAGGGATGGGGACTGGACCCAAAGTGGAGGCAGGGCAAAAATCAGGCTCCAGCCAGAGCTGGGAAGGGGTGAGAGAGCTCCAAGGGAGAGGCACCCGCCCGGGTACCGTGCCCATTCCAGCCTATAAAAGGCTCTTTGCGTGTCAGAAACAGAATTGACTTCCACTCCTGACAGCTCCTAAGCTCCAATGGCTCCTCATAAACTCCATATCTTTATGCAAAGGAGTTGCTTCATATACACAAGATATGCAGAGTGCTGGGGCTGGCAGCCAGGCTGAACTTCCAGGACAAGGAGTGCCTGTGTGTGCTGGAGCTCTGCTTTGGGGGACAGCTCCACCCTGGTGGCAGGGAGCCTGGGAAAGGACAGCCTTTTGCCCCAGGCAGGGCTTTCCAGAGGGTCTGGGCACAGCAGGGTGAGCAGCAGGTGGGTTGGGGATCACTTGTTGTCTCCAGGGAAGCTGCAGATGGACATTGTGTGGCCAAAGTCCCTGCAGAGCTACTGAGGAGTGACCCGAGGGGACTTGGCCTCAGGGAGGGGTGGCAGAAAGCAGCAATGAGCCCAGAAGTGCCACCACGGTGCTGGCAGAGAGACCTGAACACCCCAAAACAGCTCAGTCCCACCTCAGAGCTGCTCTTCCCCACAACATTCCTCTTCCCCAGCCCACCTGACAGTTGTGCAGCTTTCCTCTCCTTCTGGCTTTATCCCTCATGAGTCCTCTGTGCCACGGGGACAATGCTTCTCTTGGTGTCTGGGTACCAGCATAAAAAAAAAATTTAGCCACAGTCTCCCCCTCCCTTAGATTCTCTTCCAAAAATGAACCGTGGTATGCCAAAGCAGGAAAGCAGGAAGGAAGAAGGAAGTATGAACCCTGAACCCCTGGGATCACTCCCTGACAGGCTTCCTGTAGCTGTAGCCCTTTTTTTATTTCCATTTTCACAGCTATGAGAGGAGGCAGCGACAACTTTCTGCTTTGGATCCTCACAACCCTGGGCAGAGCTGAGCACTGGAGAGGTGGTGGCACTGCCAGGGAATTCTGGATTCCTGCCCCCACCCTGGGCACGCACAGGAACAAAATCTCATGGTCACAAACCGTGCTCCGGCCAGGCTGCTCCTGGAGAGGGCAGCTGGGGCCAGCAGGAACCCAGCCGGGGCTGGGATGGGCTTGCTGGCAGCCAGTAGACAAAATGTCCTTAAATCTGGAGTCCCCCAGGGGAAAATAAATGCTCTCCATCTGCCGGGACGGCCGGGGTCTGCTGCGCCAGCCCGCGCTGACCCCTGCTCATGGCCTTGTCCCAAGGGTTCTTGACACCGAGCAGAACCCAGTGTGGAAGAGTAAACACAGCCTGGGATACCCAATTTGGGCTGGGAAGGGCCGGGCCACTTTGGGTGGATTTCACAAGGCTTGAGATAATTTATACTGGGGCACTGGGGGGAGGGCTCTGGGCACCGTCCCAGGCGCCAGGGTGAGCTGGCGCTGCCACTGTCCCTGCAGGGACCTTGCACAGCTCCTCTCCGTGTCCCTCCCAGGCTGGGAAGGTGAGCCAGCAGGACAGGGACCAGGTATGGGCAGCAGAGCTGCAGGAGGTGCTGATATCACAGGAACCAGGCCTGGGAGCTCTCCCCTCACTGCTGAGGATGGGGCAAGGGGCTGAGCCCAGCCTCATCTGCTCTGTGCTTGGGCAAGGATGCTCAACCACTGCTGCTCCACAACTGATCAGCCTCTGGGCCCAGTTTTGGGCAGGAGCTGCTGGCTTTGGTGGGTCCCCATCCCACTGTCACCATGGTCACCCCCACGACCTCCCCATCCCACAGCACCACCTGTAAAACGCCTTCTCTCCGAGCACCCCGCGAGGCTTTCCTCTGCAAACCCTCCCAGATAAACCCAACTTATTTAGCTGATAATGTATAAACAGTTTATCAGCTTTGCGCATTTGCAGTGCAGCGGGATGGATGTTGTTCTTGGAATTCTGTTTGGTCATAATATTTAGAAGAGGGCTCTGATAGCAAAGATAAGCAGCTCGCCCACAGCAGATGGCTCGTGAGACGCTTGGCGGAGCCAACATTCTGCGGGGAATGAATAAACTTGTAATGCAAGTTGTTTGTAAGTGGTTTTAGCTAAATGTCACATGTAAGACTGCACAGACATGCTCTGTCCAAGGTGTTTGAATTTATAGGAGCGAGGATTCAAAGGCAGGGGCCAAATTTGCTTTTAAACTTCCTTAAACAAACGTACAGAGGATGAAATACCTCTGGGTTTGCTCTTGGAGCAGGGGGTGTGAGCACGACTCGTGCAGAGGCACAGCCCAGCCCTCCTGGCAGGCCCTGGCCAAGGGGCTGTGCCTGCCACCCTGCCCAGCCTGGGCTGGGGTGACACAGGGCACCGTGACCCCCTGAGGTTCCCCTGGGCCACATCCACTTTATGAATGGCCTCTGCTGAGGCTGGCTCATTCACCTTCCCACAGAAGGGAAGCAGGGAATCCCTCTCCTCCCAGCCAGCACCCAGGGAGCTCTTTCTTTACCCTCTCCCAGCATGGTGAGGCTGGGAGAGGATCCTGGGGAAGCTCTGGGTGTTCCCACCCATCCAGGGCATCCCAGAGCTGAGCCACGGCAGTGTCTGGCCCTCACTGGGGAGGAGATGCCAAGAACAGGGAGCTCACAGGGGCAGGAGGAGGTGACAAAGCCACCCTCACTCACAGGGGTCTGTGCTGGGCGTGCTGTGGGGGCTTTTAGTGCTGCAGGACAGGGCTTGGGCTCTGTGTGGAGCAGCCCCTGCTCTGCCAGCCCTCCCTGGGAGCTCTCCTGGTTTCTCTGCCCATCTCACCTGCTCTGTCCCTCCCTGGGAGCTCTCCTGGTTTCTCTGCCCATCTCACCNGGACAGCGATGCTGTGGAGCTGTGAGCAGACCCAGCTGCAGGGTGAGCCCGAGGGAAGTGCCAAAGCCCCGGCTCCAGGTGAGGACACACCTTGGGCAGTGCTGCCTCCCTGCTGGGGGAGGCTGGCAGGGGTGTGGGTGCACAGCACAGCATTCCTGGCTGGGGCAGGGGCTGCTCCGAGCCTGTGCTCCCCTCCCTGGGGCAGATTTGGGGTCAGGCCTCCCGACCCTAAATCAGTGCAGCAGCACTGGTGTCCCACACATGGCACACTGTCCTGGAGCCACCACACACAGGAGAGCCCTCCCTGCCTCAGCTGCCCCAGCTCTTTGTGGTGAGCCCCTGCCACGAGGCCACGACACACACACAGTGCTCTGACACCATGAAAGGGCCCTTTTTGCTGCAGTCTGGGGTGAAAAGCACACAAAACAGGGTTTTAAAACATATATTTCTTCAATTTTTTTTGCTTTAAAGGCTCCTGCAGCACAGGGCAAGGCAGGCAGGCACTGCTCCCTCCTGCAGTCTCACACCAGTGTGGTGGAAAATGGGGCAGCACCAAAAGCCCGAGCTCAGCTGCCCAGAGAGGCTCAGCCCTCTCACAAGTCACCTCAACACCCAGAAGGGACTCCAGCACGGGCTACTCAGGATTCAGAGCATCCAAAAAAGGCAAGAGGCTGAAGCCAAGGACCATTTGTCTTGTCCTGTGCTGCACGAGTTAATGAGCGTGGTGTTTCCAGCCCGCTCCATTCATCCAGATTTCCCCTTCCAGGTACTGAAGAGTCACCCAGGTCACATTGCTCTGGGGTGTCCTCGTGCCAGAGCTCCTTGGAAACCCTTTGTTTCCAAAGAGTCACCCTCCTGCCTCAACATAATAGTGCTGGGCTTCTCTAAGTGCATCTCATAATTGTCTGGATTTATGAGGCCCCTGCTGAAGTGTTGAAGACAGCATTTAGAGTCCCTCAGTTCTTGTTCTGTTTAATCCATTCCCTTTTTCCCTGGGCTGCGATTCCAGCTCAGCATGTGAAGCTCTGCCATTGCCAAGCAGGCTCTTTCATTCCCAAAACGAGGCAGTGCAGCATCTCTGTGATTCTGTTCCTTTCCCTCTCGTGGTCTCTCCTCACCTTTTTTTTTTTTACAAGTTGCTTCCCTGGCAGATTGACTGCGGGCTGGGCACAGAGCACCAGGCACAGGGGGCACTGGGATTTCAATCCCTTTGGCCAGCAGCAGTGACAGTGACAGTGATAGTGACAGTGACAGTGACAGTGACAGCCTGGCTCCTCTCAGAGGGACACTGCCTGCATGGCCCCAGTGTCCTGACACATCCAGAGGACTTCTCCTTCTCTGGGGGCTCCTCAGCAGCCCCACCTCATTTACCTCCACATTTACCTCCACATGTACCTCCCCGTTTACCTTCACATTTACCTCCACACTGGTTGCTCAGGATTCAGAGCATCCAAAAAAGACAAGAGGCTGAAGCCAAGGGACATTTGTCTTGTCCTGTGTTGCACGAGTGGTGTTTCCAGCCCTCCAGGGCACTCTCTGAAGGACAGATTCTGCCTGAAGGTCACAGATTTACTGATTTTGGCCAAAGGCTTGAACTTTGCAGCCAGAGAAATACCAAAGGCAACAAGTTGTGGGTACCCCAAGACTGGCATTTCACCCCGAGGCTCCCATGGAGCATTCTCCCTTGGCACATTCTGATGGTTGCATCCACTCAGGGTGTAGCTGATCCACGGTCCTTCTCCAGANCCTGCCCACATTTCGGGGACAGCGATGCTGTGGAGCTGTGAGCAGACCCAGCTGCAGGGTGAGCCCGAGGGAAGTGCCAAAGCCCCGGCTCCAGGTGAGGACACACCTTGGGCAGTGCTGCCTCCCTGCTGGGGGAGGCTGGCAGGGGTGTGGGTGCACAGCACAGCATTCCTGGCTGGGGCAGGGGCTGCTCCGAGCCTGTGCTCCCCTCCCTGGGGCAGATTTGGGGTCAGGCCTCCCGACCCTAAATCAGTGCAGCAGCACTGGTGTCCCACACATGGCACACTGTCCTGGAGCCACCACACACAGGAGAGCCCTCCCTGCCTCAGCTGCCCCAGCTCTTTGTGGTGAGCCCCTGCCACGAGGCCACGACACACACACAGTGCTCTGACACCATGAAAGGGCCCTTTTTGCTGCAGTCTGGGGTGAAAAGCACACAAAACAGGGTTTTAAAACATATATTTCTTCAATTTTTTTTGCTTTAAAGGCTCCTGCAGCACAGGGCAAGGCAGGCAGGCACTGCTCCCTCCTGCAGTCTCACACCAGTGTGGTGGAAAATGGGGCAGCACCAAAAGCCCGAGCTCAGCTGCCCAGAGAGGCTCAGCCCTCTCACAAGTCACCTCAACACCCAGAAGGGACTCCAGCACGGGCTACTCAGGATTCAGAGCATCCAAAAAAGGCAAGAGGCTGAAGCCAAGGACCATTTGTCTTGTCCTGTGCTGCACGAGTTAATGAGCGTGGTGTTTCCAGCCCGCTCCATTCATCCAGATTTCCCCTTCCAGGTACTGAAGAGTCACCCAGGTCACATTGCTCTGGGGTGTCCTCGTGCCAGAGCTCCTTGGAAACCCTTTGTTTCCAAAGAGTCACCCTCCTGCCTCAACATAATAGTGCTGGGCTTCTCTAAGTGCATCTCATAATTGTCTGGATTTATGAGGCCCCTGCTGAAGTGTTGAAGACAGCATTTAGAGTCCCTCAGTTCTTGTTCTGTTTAATCCATTCCCTTTTTCCCTGGGCTGCGATTCCAGCTCAGCATGTGAAGCTCTGCCATTGCCAAGCAGGCTCTTTCATTCCCAAAACGAGGCAGTGCAGCATCTCTGTGATTCTGTTCCTTTCCCTCTCGTGGTCTCTCCTCACCTTTTTTTTTTTTACAAGTTGCTTCCCTGGCAGATTGACTGCGGGCTGGGCACAGAGCACCAGGCACAGGGGGCACTGGGATTTCAATCCCTTTGGCCAGCAGCAGTGACAGTGACAGTGATAGTGACAGTGACAGTGACAGTGACAGCCTGGCTCCTCTCAGAGGGACACTGCCTGCATGGCCCCAGTGTCCTGACACATCCAGAGGACTTCTCCTTCTCTGGGGGCTCCTCAGCAGCCCCACCTCATTTACCTCCACATTTACCTCCACATGTACCTCCCCGTTTACCTTCACATTTACCTCCACACTGGTTGCTCAGGATTCAGAGCATCCAAAAAAGACAAGAGGCTGAAGCCAAGGGACATTTGTCTTGTCCTGTGTTGCACGAGTGGTGTTTCCAGCCCTCCAGGGCACTCTCTGAAGGACAGATTCTGCCTGAAGGTCACAGATTTACTGATTTTGGCCAAAGGCTTGAACTTTGCAGCCAGAGAAATACCAAAGGCAACAAGTTGTGGGTACCCCAAGACTGGCATTTCACCCCGAGGCTCCCATGGAGCATTCTCCCTTGGCACATTCTGATGGTTGCATCCACTCAGGGTGTAGCTGATCCACGGTCCTTCTCCAGAAAATATTTAATTACACTTATAAGAACAATTCAACTGAAGCAATGGGATCAATTCAGCTCTGAAATGAGAATTGACAGAGGATGATCCTATCCATGATTCCTACCCGTGCTTGTTCCTTCTGCACTTTGCCAGTCCTGCTGCTGCTGCAGTCTCTGGAGCAGAGGGATCTGGGTCTGCCCACTCCAAAACCCTCCCCAGCCATGGGTGGGCAGAGGCAGAGGCTCTTTTGAGGCTGTGACGGAAGGCAACTGCAGCTTCTGGACCGAGTGACTCCGGGGACACTGCCCAGGACACCCTGGTGACACCGGGTGAGGCCCATCCCTGCAGCTCCAGGAGCAGGGATGTGACCTCAGAGCAGGAGAAGCTGAAGCAGTCACAGAGCAGAGCTCAGCTGTCCCCTCCCCTGTCCCAGGAGGGTCCCTGCACAGATGGGGTCCCTCAGAGAGTCGCCAGCAAGTAAATATTTAATTACAC
>VZTZ01015615.1:578063-775977 GCA_013400955.1 Drymodes brunneopygia | reverse complement strand
ATTTCATTTGATTTCATTTCAGTGATTTATAGTTTCAGAAGCACAATACTGTCACAGTGGCTGGAGCAGGCAGCATGTGCTGCAATGAGAGAAGTGAGGAAGGACCACATGGGAGCACAGAACCTCCTTGAAGAGAATGTTTACCCATAAAGAGCATTCTGGGTTTACAATGACCATGTAGAGAAATGTCTGGAATGAAAAAAGTACTAATATGAAAAGACAAGAAAATATAGGGATGCTGAAAAAGAATGGTATCAAATATTTTCCACTGACAGTAATATTGTTGGAATTTCAAGCTTTATTCTTGTGACATCTAAATCTGTTTGCTCCAACATTATTAGGATGGTCAATATAATCTTACTTTTTGACTCACTTTGCTAAAGTGTCTTTCTGTGATGCAGTGTAGTTTTGTACTGAGTTTTGTATTGTCTTCTTTCTTTCAAACAATTTTATTCCAAGTGTTACTAGGACGTTGATTTCTCGCTGTGATTCTTCAAAGGGTATTTCCTTTTTCTGTATGTAGTGGACAGGAAGTAACTGATGAAAATAAGATTACAGGATGTCAAAATATGTCCACTATGTCAAATATAAAATTTATTTTTCATGAGGGTTGCTTTTTTTAACTTCTAGTCAGCTTTGCCTTAGTTTCCACTGGTGGGTTGAAAACCCTCACAAATATCACAAGGTGATAATGTCTTTTAGAGATGCTATTGGCATTGCTTCAGGTTCTCAGGACAGGACTCTATATTGTTTTGCTAAAATTCTTTTTTTTTTTAGTTGGACATATACCCAGTTCAAAGAATGATGTTGTACAATGATTTTGAGCATGGCATCTCAGACCAATTTCAGATAAACATTTTAGGAGTTTATTTCCCTGAGCAGCTCTTTGTCACACTTACCCTGTGACTAGTAGTGGAGCTCACTGCTAGGAGCAGTTCCTTCAGTTTTGCATATTGTCCTTGTGAGGATCTGAAGCTTTGCTCTGCTGAGATGAACTTCTTATGTCCTTCTGAGCAAGCCAGTGAAGATGTTCCCACTGCCTTATTGAGATCTTTATTGTTGAAATGGTTTTAAGTGCCTGGGGAATAGCAACCAGCCACAGGCCTGCATGTTTTGAGTTCTCTTTGATAACCAAGGAAAGTTAAATAATAATTTTTTTCATTCTCAGAGTTCCCTGTGGAAGAGGAGAGCAAAAGTACATCATCAGAAAACCATAGCAGCTGCACTCTCTCCTGTATGATTTGGCTCTGGAAAGTGAGTTCAAGAGATGTGCATTAAACACATCCTTTAGACAGGGGGTGCTGAGGAGTGGGCTGGGACTGAAAAGGGACCTAATCAGCAGATTATCCTGTGTTGGCTCCTGAGAACATCATCCTGGATTTGACAAAGAAAAGGGTTGAGAGAAAATTTATATGTTGGAATTTTGGAACTTTATGGCATTGGTTTTTTTTTTTTTTTATAGTAGATGATCCTTAGTAACCACTACCCCTCCCTGTTCAGCAGAGTTCTGTTCTTCAAAGAACAAAAGCAAGTGGACTATTTTATCTCAGCAGCAGCATGCTCTCACCCCAGCAGCTGCATATGAATTCTTTAACGTGTAGCACTGGGAAAGTTCCAGGTTATATCAGTCCAGTGAGCTTTCAGAGGAGAAACTCTACTGCTCTCCTGCTACCAACTCCAACATTGGCAGTGCTCATTTCCTGAGCGACACTGCTGCTCTTCTAAGGGACACCATTGCACTTCCAAAATGGAAACAGCATCTCTCTTCCTTCTGTTCTCTCCAGCTGTCTGTGTGTCTTCTACTGCCAGGTTTTCAGCAACTGTCCCTTTGAAACGACCAAGGTGCACAAACTGTGGAGGGACAGAAAAGCATGTCTCTCACCTGCCAGTTTTGGAAGCACGCTTTGTTCTTGACATCTCTGCTCTGGGCATTTGTATCATGCTCAGTATGGTATTGCTGAGCTTCTCCAAGTGCCATTCCTTTTCCTTGCCAGAGATGTATCAGCTCATTTTTCATGTTTTAGGTAGCTTTTTCCCACTAGGAATGTATCCATGACTTCCACTGACAGGATTTTGCTGATTCCATATTTACCTTGTATAGGACATCTTTCCCTCCCTTCCCTTCACTCCCCTATTCCTTCCTACAGCAGACTTTCCAAAGTCTATCCTGACCTGGATACTGCTTTCCACTCTGCCAAGAGTGTGAACAAATTCTTCTTTTCCATGTTCTCTCTAGCTGTTAACTTCCCATTCCTCTCATAATGCCTTAGGTCTCACAAAATGCTGTACCATACTGCCTTTGGTGACTGAATAGGATTTTACAGGCTGTGCCCAAACTTGCTCCTGTGCCTGTAAATTAGCAACTCCATACTTTATTCACAGAAGAACATTTAAAATCTGCAGAAAATCATGGGAATTTATGGTTCAAACTTTGAAATTTGGTGTTGATGTGAAGTTTTTTGCAGATTCAGTGCAAAATTTAATTGGGTTTGAATCCAGCTTAGTGAGGAAAGAGACAAGAGTTTCTGGCCAATTTTTCCAGACTCTTCTGCTTTCATCCCTGAGGGCACTGGAAAAACTCCATGATGTTGCACGTTGTTTCTTGAGGACTTTTTTTAAATACATCACAAAAAATTCTGTGTATGTGGGGTACTACTATTGCTACCTATCTCTCATTGTAAATATTCATGGAATGTTTGAAGACACTTAGAAATAAGTCATAAAACTTTCTGGTCACTCAGACAGAAAGACAGGTATTTTCCAGACACAGCACTCTTTAAAAAATGTCCCTATTGTCCGGTGGTCACAGTATCCCATAAAAGTTGTATGTTAAACAGAAGAAAGATCAATTGTGGGTGTTTGTTTTAAAGAATTATGGTGATAAATCAAATAAATTAAAGCTGTGTTTTTTCCAGTAAAATAATCAGTGAACATTAACAGTATAAGCATGCTGCAAATTATGAGGCATCATTAAATTTCTTAACAATTGAGAGTTTTTGGGTTGTAAAGAGTCACAGAAGAGAGCATTAATTATAAAGCTATAAGAAAATAAGCTTCTCTGTTTGATTTCATTCTACACTTAGATTTACAATTTTCATATTTTTTTAGTTTGAATTTAACATGCTGTGAATAAGATGTGAATAAGATTGTACAAGCATTACATCTAAAGGACATGAAAATTTCTTGACTTTCTGACAAATATATGGTTACTATAAATTAAAGATATTTTATTGAATGGAAGAAATTAAAAGTTGGGATTTCAAGATATTGTAATAGATGTGAATTGACTTGTATGTCTCCTCCACATTGTTTAATGCAAAACAAAACATAAATTTTTGAATCAAAGTAGCTGTATTTGAGTGTGTGTGTTATCAGGAAAACTGAGATATAATGAGGGAGTTGTCAAGCCAGCAAATTTGCATTTCAGATTTTTAATCACTCTGCAGAGGACAACATAGAAATTTATATATCTTTTTGCATTTAAAAATTGTAGAGACATGAATGCTGAGATGCTTTCTCTTGTCATCATGTGACTGCATAATTCTGCTGAGACATAAAAAGTGCAGAAGCTCATATTCACTGTATGCCTGCCCACTTCCTCTTGGCTGCACTGGTCAAGCTCTGGAGCTATTATCATTTTAGTTGCAGAATGTGTTTTAGGGATACCAATTTCCCCTTAAGTGTGAACATTCATGTGAATGGGTATGTTACTAAAATCCTGAGTTTCATCCTGCCGAGGCACACAGAGAGGCTCGGGATCTCACAAATGTTTTAACAGGTTTCTTCATACAAATGGTCTGCAACCCACTTAGAAGAACCTTGTTATATTTCCAAACACAAGTAACTCATCTCATCTCATCTCTTCTCTCCAGGAGATGATCAGTGATGGGAACATTTTGGATCAAAAACAACAGTTCAATTATTCATTTTCTCAATGCATAGAAATAATACTTTTCACTGGCCTGATAATTTCCAGAAGGCTAATAAAGTCTGTGTTCTTTGGCTTTGTCTTCCTCTCTTTTTTTCTCCCATTTGCCTTTAATCATTCATAAAGGCTGACTGTGTCTGGTATGCCAGCTACAATAGAACATCAATTCAAGTGTGGACTAGTCCTGGGTGTTTATTTCAGAAGTGAGATGTCTTGAAACATAATTACTGATCTGAAAATATTCCTGACAGAAATGGGAATCCTCCTAGTTCTGTTGCTGAGCCAGAATACTGAAAGTTCGTGGAGGACACTGCCAAACAGGAGTTATCCATTGGTATTAGTAATAGAAAACACAAGATATAGATGTTCAGTAATATGCATTCATTTATATGAAGCAAGAAGGATGTCCAAAAACTGAGACTAAGTTTAAATTTAAAAATCAGCCTGAAAAATCCTTTGTCAGCTGCTGCACAGAGGCTGGTCTGTAAGGGAACATTTATTACTATTGACCACTAGGTAATGTCTTCTGTTCTGAGTCCAAAATGTTTCCTAGAGGATCATTTATGTGTGCCAGGCTATATTTACTTCCAAGAACAAGGCAGAATAGAATAAAAAATGGAGTGATAAAGCCTTCTCAGGACACAGCAGCTTTAACATGAATGGCAACCACCATTCATGGCTTTCCTACAGACTGGAAGGCACAGCTCTGCTGTGAAAGGACAGAAGATTGAGGAGATGACTGCAACCTGTAGTCAGATTGTGAGAAAGGAATGTAGAGCAGGGAAGAGAGAGCTTCGAGAAACAGGATTTGAATGCTCATCTTCGGAAACAAAGTACTGAGTTTGGAAACATTACGCCTGAATATGAGGATGAACTTGTTTACTGTGTGGGTGGCCATGCACAGATTGCCCAGAGAGGCTGGGCAGTCTCCCTCACTGGAGATATTCAAGGACCTTGTGGTCACAGTCCTGTACCATATGCTCTGGGATGGCCCTGCTTGAACTGGGAGGTTGGACCCATTGTTGTCCCCTCCAGCCTGACCCTTTCTGTGGTTCTGTGATTGCTTAACAAAACAATGTCTTTGAAGCTGTGTCTCCTGTAATAATCTTGCATCTATGCCACACTGTTGTTGCTAGAGGTAGACAAAACTGAATCAAACAGCAGGCAATTTTATTTTAGCTCCAGGGCAATGACAGGGAAGAAAGGCATCCTCTGAGAAAATAATGAATGACAACATAGTTACATCTCTTCAGACTAGTTTAAAAATTGAAATAAAATGAATAACAGCATGTTTCCAAATTCTGAATGTCCTTTCCTTCTTCACACATCAACCAAAATTATGTTCACTTTAACCAGAGGGATCCAAATATTTTCTCTTGCATACTTTTGCTGTACTGTCAACATGACCTCTATGTCAAGGCCAGTTTTTTGAGCCCAGAAAAGAATCACACAAAGGCAGACTAAACCTGGGGTTACTGGTAAGCTAAGGTTATGGTGTATTCTTCTTCTAGCAGAGAAATAAGAAAGGGGGATAACTGAAGAAACATCAGTGCCAAATGTCTTTAAGTGGCTGGTGTCCTTGATAGCCCAGTATAACCTAGAAAAGCTCACAACTCACATGGAAACAAAAGTGTAATGAAATAAAGTTCTCCAGATCTTTTGTCCTGTTTAATAATGTCTCCATTTTATCCCACTGTGTATTAGCAAGCCTGACAGATTCTTTAGGAACCAACTCTCTTTAAATTCTTTTCTTAAACAACACCTTCCCCCCTCAGATGTGAAAGTATTGCAGAAGTTACAGTATGGTATTTCCATTTATGAAAAGCTAGTTGGTTTTTTCAGTTAGGGCCCTGGAAAACCCTCTGTATCCATTGGATTTAGTATCAAAATATGTCTTTGTGGGCAACATTTTTGTTAAGTGATGTTGGTAGGTGTTCAGGTATAAGCCTGGTAGGCAAGTAGACCCCACATAACCACATGTTCATCTCACAGTGAGGGAGGAAATGAACTGGAAATGTAAAACGGACAAAACTCATGGGTTGAGATAAAGACAGTTTAGTAATAAACAGCAACAACAACAACATCAGAAGAAAACAACAAAGGAAAAAAAAACCCACCAACAAGCCAAAACAATAAAAAGAAAAACAAAGGATGAAGAAAATAAAAACAAACCCAACTTCTCATCACTAACAAATGCACAGCCAAACCAAGTACAACAGGACTGTGTAAAAGTTGCCTTCAGGTATTGAGGAAATTTTAGAAGAATTTGAACTCTACAATTTTACAGGCTGCCTTTGGGAACTGAAACCCTCAAAGAAGCTCCATCTCACAACACATTCAAAAAACGCAATCTTTCTTCATCAGCTAAGCCATTGGCAACTTCTCTTGAGACCCAGTTGCTCTTAGGGCTTTTTACTTTGTTGATCTCTCAAATGCTGCTGCTAGACCTTTATCTCAGATAAAGGAGTGTAGAAATTACATGTAATTTGGCATTTATATCAGCTAAAAATACTAACCCTGCTGGATCAAAGAGACTTGTTCAAACAAACACACAAGCAGAGAAATAAATTCTTCAGGTTTCTCAGAATATTTAAAGAGTAGGGAGGGTATTACTTTTCAGAGCAGAGGTCAAATTTCTATTCTCTCAGAAGTGAAAAGTATACTTCATAATAGTAGAGTATTCATAAAACTTACTCTAACCAGAAGAAATGATCTAAAAAAAATATGTGATTTAGCTGTTAGTTTGCCATGCTTACTTCCAGAAGTAAACATTACAAAAACAACTCTGTCTTAAATTTGCCAACATATATGATGGAAAATCTGAAAGGGATATAGATATTACAGAAATAACTTAATTTTTAATGTCTATCAATAAATATACAGTGTCATGAGACATTTTTAATAGAAAAATATACCTGTAAACTCTGTTGAACTTGTGAGATCATGGAAGTACATGTAAAGTTACTTGTAGGAAAAGGGTAAAAATAGAAGATTTTGTAGCCTTGCTTCGTTTGAAAAATAGAAATTTAGTATGTGTCCCTAACAAATAAGACTTTGAAAATTCAAAATCCTAAAAAAGTATGGTGTGCACAATAGGCTCTACTTGCAAGAAAACTTGTAGGCATAAACCAGATTATTTTAATAATCTTATTTCCTTCAGAAAGAAGCTTACACTTTTTATTGATATTTACGTGTCATACAACAGCTACCAAAAACTAATGATAAAAGTAAAATAATTAAACTCACACTCAGAACAGCCAGTTTACCCTCATTCCTCAAAACTAACAAGACTGCCAAGTAAAGAAAATCAAAAAATCCCTAAAAAGAAATATTTAAGCTGTATTACTTTCAAGCCAAATACAGAGATTAAAATTAAACTACAGTTTTACAAAATTTGTGGCTACTTATACTCATTTGGGTGAACTCAGAAGAAAATTGCAGAAGACAAAATTTATATATCAGTTTATTCAGCTGTCTCTAGACTATAAAAATTAGATGGAGTCTTTGGAGTTTATACCTTGTTTCTTGAATGGCTGGGACTCACACTGAGACCTTACAGGAGGATTTGGCTCAGACCTGTCTGGGGAACAGGACATGAGATATTTGAGTGAAGACCCTTTCTGTGAGGTTGTCCAAATGGAAGCATGGTCAAAGACACCAAAATCCTGGGCATGCATAATCACTTTCCATGCCTGTTGCTGCTTTTTCAGCCTACAATGGGACAAGTTTTAGTTTGTGAATCTTCTATTTTCTGAGATTTCAATTTCGTCACGGCTAGTGTACTTCTCCAGAACTCAGCTTTAACTGCAGCCTCACAACACCTCAGCCTCCATCCCAGCCCTGTTTGTGTCTCCATGCTGCCTCTTTACATGCTCATTTTCCCATTGGACCACCCTTTACAGTCCTACAATATCCTCTCAGCTGCAGTCAGGTAGACCCAGCCCATCCTGGGTGGCTCCCCCTCTGTCACTCTGCACCACCCCTGGCTAGCACAGAGCTGGTATAACGTGGGTCACAGGGGCATCTGCTCCCCATCACAGGGACTTTGGGATATCAGCTGCTTGGAGGGGTTGGTTGTATCTTGGCCAAACCCTTGTGAAGGACTTGACACGCTTTTGGTGGTTTGGGCAAAGGGACGATGTTTTCTGTGGAGGAAAGGAGGGGTGCAGTGGTTCTGGGTGTGGAGGATCCCATGAGAAATTTGTGCATAATTCTAAGTGTATATAGAGAGTCATAACCCAGCAGTACTTAAACTCCTGATTTAAACTCTGATGAAACCCTGTGTCGCCCTGCTTTTGCAGGGTTCCATAATTATAACTTTGTAGTACAAGTTTCCCATGCATTTTCTGTAAACGTGGTCCTTGTTTTTCCTAACTGGCCGAAATTGTTTTGCACTTGTAAATTATTTTTCATTCCTTTCCCCTGGGGCGGAGAAAGATGATTGACCGTGTAATTATCCTGTAAACTTACCGCGGTGTTGACCCCTCTCACCAATCCCTGATTGTCTTTAGAAACATATATAAATAAGACAATAAAGAAGGGCATGCCTTTTTGGTTGGTCCTTCCTGAAAATTCAACTACTATTCAAGAACCTGCATGATTCTTTTGTTGCCAGCTGTGCAACAACCCTGATGGGTTAATTATTTTCATGGACACAAACTGCACAATTTTGCTTCCAGCTCACTCATTTGGGGTCAGTATCATTAAGTCTGCATGTCAAAACAGAGGAACATTTATGACCCCGGCAGCAACTTGCCAGTAATAATTTACCACTCTCACATTTACACAAATGAATGATCTCTACCTTCTTTACACAAATTTGTAGGAAATACTTTAATAAAATATCTTGTGAGTGACAGTTTTACCTAGAAAGACTGATTAAATCATTCAACAAAACGAACCCTACTACTGTACTTTAAAAGCCTTAAAGAATCAGTCAAAACATTGTTCTGTTGCCTGCATTGTTGCTTCTAATGATTACTCCTTTAAATTTGCTGGTGAATATATTTCAGGCTTTTTAGGTCTTTCCAAAAGGTGCACAGAAGGTATTATGTTTGAATAATATGAGGAAGAGAAACTGGTATTTTCAACAATATTCTAATGTTTTCATATAGGTGTAGTGATTGCGAAATCAACCTTTTAATTTACAGCATCTCCTATTGGTTTGAGAGATTATGACTAAGAAAAAAGCAAAATAAAAGTTTTTACCAAATTTACAGAGTTAATGAAATATTTTATAAAGTTTTTTTGGTTTGTCTGTTTTGAAAGTAAAGTAGTTTTCACCTTTATACACTCCTTGTTTTGTCATACTGGCACAGAAAAAAAAATTCAAAAACCAAACCAGAACAAAGCAACGCATACTGAAAATGAAATGCTAGATCAGGGATCTGATATATTGCTATGGCAACAAATGCTGCCTTCATGCAGCCCATGAAGCACCAATGCATAAACTTCTACACTGAAAGATTTACAACTATGAGATTCTTGTTGAACGAATTATAAAACATGTGGTCAGTTATCAATTCCTGCTGATACCTGGAGTCTTTCTCCAAGGTAATATATCTGGGATTGAAGTTTTGATCCATGACATTTCTGCGGTTAAAATGATTCTTCACAGAATTGGGAATTTTCCTAAATAAGAAAGAGTACCTTGCACAGATGTTTGGATGAAGAATCTATCACAAACAAACAAAAAATAGTTTATATTTGGTTAGCTTTTACATTTATTTTTAAATCAACAGCAATGTTCCAAGCAAAAGAATAATGACAGAAATTGGCATTTAGTTACTTTTTTCCTCTAAGCAGAAACATGAGAGCTGTGATAGGGTCAGAGATACCCATGGTGGATTGCTTTACCACAGGAAAGACTGAAATATTGTAGACTTATTTTCAACCCTGAAGTTTTTCTTTCATCTCTGAATTACACATCATTACTTCCTCAATGTAATACCCAGTTCTTACCCTGCCAACACCTTCCATTAGTCTCTAACAACCCATTTCCTCACCAGCTTCATATTAAAAGTGTGCACAAGACAGCTGCAGTCCTACATAACACACAGAGGTCAAGAGAAGACAAACACCCCAGATCATGAATGTGCTTTGTCTAAATTTCACTCTCTTAATTTTCATTCTGCACTCTGTGAGCCCAGAAAGCTTTTAATTAGATAAAGGAAGAGATTAAGCTGTGGAGACAAGAGAAGGGTGAAAGGAGGGACATGTATTGTGCTTTAGCCTCTCTACCTGCACATTGGAAAGGATTGAGCTGAACTGGGATTGTTGCTACTGAAAGGAAGTGGGACCAACATTGGTGCCCCATTTAAGTCTGTCATAATTTTCTTCCCACTCGATTTTGGACCATAATATAGCAATATTATGTTGCTAATCTCTCTGGTCTGAATTGTCTCTCTAGAAAGGACCTTTCCCAGAAGGCAATTTGGAGCAGGAGCTTAAACAATCTGAAGTTGTTCACCTGAGAAGACTATTTCCATATTGCTGCTTAGAGACATGATGAGATTAGCTGGGAAATTTGGGGGGCTCTGTTAATACTGAGGTTGTGCTGTGTCAATTCCCCAGCACTACTTCACCCAGATCCAACAGTTAGACAGAATATCTTACCTTACTGAGACTAGCAAGCCCAGATATTTTTTTCTGATACTGTTTTGGGACATCAGAAATTACCAGACTTGTCTCCATTCAGGCATCTGCATCCTGATGGATGGTCTGAGGGAAACAATTATAAAGAAATTATAAACAAAGTAATACCACTGAAAATCTACATTTACTCTACTGCAGAAGCAATATATTCATAACAGCAGATTTGAGTTGGTCCCTACTCATGAGATTTGGTTCTGTGGTGGATAGGTAATGGAAAACAACAGGAGAGATACTCTCCAAGAATGACAAAGATTCCTGATCATGTAGGGCCACAGTTATCACAGCATTATTTTTTTTCTTTCTGGATAAAAATTTGAAAGGTGTATTAAGGACATGGTACTAGAATGTGAAGCACAAAATTTTGTCCACAGGTGGGTGTGTGGGCTCAGACATTCAATTTTTCCTCTGTGCAATAATAATGCAATTTCTGATCATCAAAAGACTACTGTATCTGTACCCATTAATGTAGAGGGTTGGTTTAGAGTCTTCTCAGTTCAGTGAGTTTAGTTTCAGTAAACTGTCTGATAAAGAACCTTGGGACTATTTAACTCTATTTAAGTACTGCATACTGCAGCTAGCACAAAATATTGAATATATAGCAAATGTAGTCTGTCTTTATAGAACAAATGGCAAATCTTATACTGCAAAAACGATACAATGTACAATGCCTGTTACATTGCCTGTCTAGAAGCTGAAATACGATTTTATTGCTTGAAGCTTTACAGGATGAAAAGTTCTCTGATCTCTTGTTGAAATGGTAAAACAGCTTGAGACTGGAAGATTTCTTGTTTATATTAATTATCAGTGGGAACTAGAATAAGAAAATGTGCTTTAGCTGCAGAAACTTTAAACCTGGAATCATTCTGATGACCTTCTCAGAACTACTGTGACTTTTAAAGGAAACAGAATTTGCTGATAATAAGAAAATCAGATTTAAAACCCTTATGTGCTGCTTTTTCCATAACATAAACGAATTCCATTAAATTGAAACAATTTGTGTATGAGAAATTCCATAAGTGTAATTTACTGACTATAACTGGAGAAGAAACCACTTAAAGAAGAATGAAATTTTGTAAACCTTCCTCTATAATTATTCAACAAACTCTTTAATTCAAGCAGATGAATGCACTGCACTATAGTATGGCATATTATTCAACATTCCTAAAGATAGGGACATTAGCAATAAATCTCAGGATTATGTACATGAGTCTTGTAGTTAGTGCAAATGTTGGATGGGGTGTGGGCCAAGAATAGCTTGTTCTGCATATTCACCTAAGTGTAAATAGAAAATTACTGTTGTAATTTAAATTGCAATGTATTTTATTACTGTAAGAGTTTTCATTGCTGACAGTAAAATTTACACATTCTTATGTGTAATTACAGTTCCAAATACTAATTTACTTCAATGTGACTTTTTTGCAGCTCAGTAAATCATTCAAATCAATATTTCTCTGAGATACTTCCATTAGTTTTTAGAACTGTTGCTTCTATATTTCCACAGCTAGCAATTCATTAAATACCTTGCTGTGAACTGAAGGGAATGGCTTTTGTTTCCTCCTTTTCAACTGAATAGTTTAATAAAAAACACACTTGTTTCCTTCTCTGTTAATTTTAGGGCATTTCATCCCAGTTATTTGGAAAAGTGGCAGTGAGACAGATTTTGCATGTGGAGTAGAGATTGTAATTTTAAAACAACCCCATTTCTTTTGTTTACTGTTACTGTTACTGTTACTGTTGCAGTTGTAGACTTGTTGAAAAAATATTTAAAATGTATCACAGCATAATTCCACAAAAGAAGTTTTCTTCCCATTTGTGCTACCCACTCTTTCCATGAACCACATTTGCAAACTTCTGTTTTTCCCCCTTTTCTGCCTGTAAGTATTAAAAATAGGTTGTGTATCTTCCCTTTTAACCCAGTGTTGCAGGAAAACAAGAACAAATAGCAGGCAAGTCAAAGAGATACTTCAGCTTTGCTTTAATTTACTGATTTCTGTGAAGTGTGATTTTCAAAGTCCAGTTAAAGCAGTCTTTGGGAAAGTGTTATACTTGCTTTGCTTTGCCTCAAATCCAAAAATGCTAAAGCAGTCAGAAAGTAACTTACCAGCAAGATACATAGAGAAGAAGGCTTCATGACTAGTGAACAATGGAATTCATATGTCCATGGTGTTGGGTCCTTTAGGGCTGTTTGGAGTCTCTGATTTCTAATGAAGATACACTTTCACAATGAGGACTTTAGAGTGGCACTAATAAGAACTCCTTCTTCTATCTTGCTCTGTGTAATGTCTGATATCCTTTTAGCCTTTATCTCTTGCAAATCTGCCTGAAATCGCCCTGGGTGTTGAAACAGTATTAGAGAAGAAAGGATATACACAATCACATGTATGCACAGAGTGCAATCTCATTACCTCATTTGCCAAGACCTAAAGTCACAAGAGCATTTCTTTCATTTTGTTATTTACTTTGTATTTATAGTAATTTAACAATATAACAAAAAGCATTAAAGAGAGTGCTCAGAGGCAGGAAGGTTAAATGTACATTTCTATGGGAGTTTCAGGTATAGTTTTCTCTAATTATGCTTTCAAAAATCCAGACCAGTCTTGAGCAATATGTGGCTTCCACACCACATGTTCTTTCATTTATAGACCACATTCTTCAGTAAAAACTTGGGTAGTTCTGATCTTATCTGTCAGTTGGTTTCTCAAGCCACTCTGCAGACCCATTCTACAAAGCCAATCACCAAAGTGGCACATGCAGGAAAACTGAGTAATTTTTTGTAGCAGTCCTTAGGGGAGGGTGGAAGAGAGAGCTCTCCTTTGGTGGGTGGAGATAGACGATGCAAATACATTTGTTTGAAACTCACTGCTGATAAACTAAAGTGGCTGACAGTCTATCCAGAAATTTGATTGTGCATCTGTGATCTAGAAAACCTCAATAAACTCTGTAAGTACACACAGGAACACAGAGATGTTCCTATATGCTCTCACACACACAGACTTAAGGTACTATGCAGTAAATGTTAGAATTTTAGGATTCTAATTTCCACCCACATAGCTACTGCTGGCATAATTTTTCTCTGCTTTTAATATCCTATGTGGATACAAAGACCAGACTGAACCCTGCTTAAATTCTGTTGAAATCAGTGAAATTAAAGCAGAGAGCAATTTTATTTATTGCTTTCAGTATTTCAGTACAACTCCCATGTAAGGAACAATTAATACAGTGTGGAGTTAAAATAATTATACATATATGGTTAAATGTTAAAATATTTTAAATTTTTTTCTCTTGCTTATGATGTAATATAAGAAAATAACTAATATACTAACTTATTTCTACTTATTTTTATACAACAAACACAGAACATGATGAGAAAATGCTTTAATAGCCCACTAAATGCTCTGAAAAGAAAATACATTCAAAATAAATTATGTTAGCAGTATTTGTCCTAATCAGATCAGTGTAAATCCAGCTTTAAAAAAATATTTATCACATTCCTCCTCTTCCTATTGAAAGTGTGACGGAAATATGCCAAAAAAAGGTAGCAGTTAGTATGAATAAAAGCTTCTATAAGCAATGAAGAACTTTACAGCGACCACATAATAGTCAGGAAGTAAATAATGTATAGACATATATTTAATTTACTAGTGTGTGTAATGACACCAGATAAAAACTGAGTCTGGGTTCTGTGACTGATTTGCATAGAAGTTGATTTTATCATCTGCTTACTATGTCTAATAACACAGCAGAAGTTTATAGCATCTTAATTGGTTTAGGTTATTGGTTCTTAAGTACACACTGTGTAATTTTTCCTTGATATCAAAACCCACGGTTGACTGGAACATAATTTGCACTTCATCTTCCATTTCAGTGACTCTGTTAATTCCGTTCTATCATTCCTATCAATGACTAAATGACACTAAATGTGCATTTAAAGTAATTTGCCTTGAATTCTTTGCTTTGTGACTTGTATCCTATTTTTGTGTTGAATGGCAGCATGGGAGAAACAAGTGTTCTTGGAAACTGTTCTCTTTACTTCTGAACTGCCTCACCAAAGAACAGATATGTTAATTAAATTTCTTCTTGTTTCCTTCTCTTTTGTCCTATTTTTTTACCACTTAGAAATTCCGACTTCCTCAGCTTTCCAGAAAAACTGCAGTTTTACAGGATGGAAAGATACAAAATTCATTAGTGCCGTATCAGACAATAAACCACCACTGACAGAATACCATGCAGCTTCCCTTGGTGGTTTGACCTGATTTATTTCCTCAAATTGTGTGTTTGGTCTCCAATGGAAGTTTTATATCAGGAAATCCAGCAAATGGATGCATGAAAATATGGGAGATTCATAGAGTTTCTTATGTGAGAACATTCAGAATACAAATAGCTCTCTGAATGATCAGGTTTATATATTAGGAGAGAAGAGTGAGATTTAAGGAAAAGTTACTGGATATGTTTGTTGCAGGTCTTTAATAACTGGGAATTCATGTTTCATGGGATCAGATACTGGTATCAATATGAAGATTCTCTGTTTTCTCTATTAAAAAAAAAAAAGAGAGGAGAGAAAAGCAAAAGATCTGTAGGCAGAATCAATGTGAAGACATGAAGGACAGTTAAGTGTGAAAACCAAGTAAACTGGTTTACTTGGACACCCATTGTTTGTGTTTAACCTGTTTCATATTTGGAGATTTCCTTAGCTGGTTTGAAGTCAATGTAAATTTTTCCATCTAATGGCAATCAGTGCTTGAAATGACACCTGACATCTCTGTTTCAGTGCATCATTAGTACTGTAAAAATGCAGTGAAACTTTTTAAATTAAAATATACATGAAAAAAAGAAATATAAGAATTATTGTATGTTAAAGGGTGTTCAGTTATATCTCGTGCAGATACAAATATTTGACATCAGAATATATGGAAAAGAAATCCTTTCAGTGCTTAATTACTGTGATAAGTCTTGAAGGCTCAAACCATGATGATTTGGTCTTAAAAGTCACAAAAGGTGGTAGTCTCATCTGGTTTTATTAAAATAATCTCAGATAATTTTGAAACCAATAGATTGACCTGAAAGCTGCAGAAAAATGAGTAAATGCCTGATATTTTAAGGAGCTCACTAAAATTAATCTAGATTCATGCCTGGCAATGCTAATAAGGCAATGGAGATGTGACAGTGGGGACATTTATTCTGATCTCAGTTGATTGGGGCAGAATTCACACATCAGTGTTCTCACCAATTAAGCCTCTAGTGGGAGAATAAATGAAAGGCTACACTTCTAGCACATTAAAGTCCTGCAATGCAATCAGACAGTGTTGAAATGTTATCACACTCTCCTAACAACGGGCAGAAGTCCCTGAAATTAAATTGCTCCAGTGCAATAACATTCTATAAGATGTACAGCTAACGAGAGCTGGATATGGAGAATAATTTAGGATGAAAGTTCTGCCCCTGTAGCCCAGACATGTCAGATTTTTTCTGCTCACGGACTGTGTATTTGTAATAAGCTGCCTTGATTAATGTTGGTTTTGAGGCTTCTGTGACGATGGAAAACACATGTGGGTGGACTTCTGTACAAGTCAGGTAGAGCTTTAACAAACACATCTGTGCTAACAGATGTTGAAGGGAGAGTATGGCAAACCCAGCCCTGAGGGATTTTAAGAAACTGAATTTAATGGGAATTGAAAGTTCTAAGTATCACTTTAGGACTTTAAATACATCAGTTTTGCACCAAACTGATTGTTGGATTAAATGAATTCTTCTGCTTTGAATTCAGTGGTGTTCCACAGCATATTGAAAACCTTCATCAGTTCTGCTCAGGAACAAGGAAGAAAAATACAGCACCTGATTAAAAAAAATACTGTTTGATATAAGTAGATGACTTATAGTCTCTTTTTACTTGAGGATCTGAGAGTCTTAACTGGTGAGCAGATCAAAAAGATACCTGTTAAACAGGAACCTTTAAAGGAGATACATAGTGACTGTTTTGTGTATTTGGTCCTGCAAATGCAAATGAGTGATTTTGCAGTCAGGGAGAATTAGATACCTGAATTTATTAACTGAGTAGTTTTTAGAAAATGCTTGGAAATTAAAAAAAAAGTAAGTATAAATAGCACTTTTAAGACTGTTTACTTGGAACAATATTTTCTCCTTATCACAATTTTTATTTTCTCACACTTGACAAATATATGTATACATTAAATTTTAAATTTTTTTTTATGTACTGATGGGAGTCTAATTTTAATGTTGAACACTAACATTTGTTTTATATTTTGTCTTGTGAGTGTGTGATTTTTAATCTTCCAGTGTGACTGGGAAGATGTTAATGCTGCAAGTAAGTTGCTGCTGGAGTAATAAAAGATTAATTAGACCATGTAGTCTGATGACCATCAGGAATAGAAGTTTGACTTAAAAAACTGGACGGCAGAATACAAAAAGCTTTTTTCAGATATGAGCACTCCTAAATCTCCTCTCTTATCACCTTAGAAATCACATGTAGTTTTCAATAATTGCTATGCTCTGTGTTATTTGACGAAAACTTGTGTTAAGAACAAAGCAATCTTTAATTAAGTACCATGTCTTTAAGTGTTATGAGACAGTGAGTTTAACTATTGCTCTGGTTACTTGATACAGTGGTGGGTGGAAACTGTATTTGCATTTACAGATATAAAATTTACAAATAAATTACATGTTAGCATGGTAGATACTATTACACTAGTATTTGCTCTTTCAGGGGTGGAAAGTAAACCACGAACCACTCATGAATTTCCATAGGTCCTTCCCTATTCTCTGGATGACAGGATTGTTTTCCAGTGCAGAAAGAGATCAATATAGAGCATGCTACCCATGGCTGAACTTAAATTTGCACTGAAGGATGGATAGTGGCATATTATTAAACACTAAATGCTTTGATGAAAGAGAAAAAAAAATGAAATTTTATTTTTAAAAAGTAATGACAGTTTCATAGAAAGTATACAGAAATTAATTCTAATATAGACTAATACTTGTTAGCTTGCATCCTTTCCATTTAGGAGCTCAGTGGGGAGCTGTTATCCACCTACATTTCGGGCCCTGCCTGTCTATCAGAGTGAGAGGAACACAGACTATGCACCATCTTCTGTCCAGTTGCAGAACCCAGGCAGCTGGGAGAACTCAGACACAGCCCTAAAGGATCTGCAGTCACTTCCAATATGAATTCACTGAACTTCACCTGTGGATGGAACACAAGATCAAAAGCACAGTGGTAATAAATATGTAAGATGATATACACTGGCTGAGGTTGAAGTTTGCTTTTTACCATAAGGCCAAGTAGCTCTTCTCAGAGGCTTTTAGAAAACGTGACAACATCTGGTGCAAAGTGAAAGACCCTGATAGTTTCTCACCACAGCTACAGATGGTTTGCTCATATCTCTCAAATTCTTTCCTCTGTGGCTCATTAGTTTACTTCTGGTTACATAATTCAAGGCCAGGCTGGACGGGGCTCTGAATGACCTCATCTAGTGAAGAGTGTCTCTGTCAAAGGCAGGGGGATTGGGTGATCTTTGATGTCCCTTTCCACCCCAAGACATTCTATGATTCCATGAATCTAATGAAGATGAATGCCAGGTCCTGACCTGCAGTTCTGATTTGCTATGTCTGGACTAGAAAATACACTGCAGACAAAACCCTGACATAGAAGTCATCTTCTATGAAAGAGCACATATCCATAAGCTGTTAACTTCCAAAATATGGCAGTCATTTCCATTCTGTGTACTGGGAATGCTCCCTGACAGTTCCCAAAACATGGATAAGAATCTTTGGGAGAGACAAGACAATGGCAGGGAGCATTTTTCTCACGTTAATAGCAGAGATAATTGAGGTTCCAGTGCTCAGGCACATTTGGATCCTAGAGGGAAGAGGCTAGTTGTTACTAGAACTGCTCACTACAGCCTCAGGGACAGTTCATACTGACAAGCAGGAAGTCAGGCAAAATTGGATGAACCAGGACATCCTAGAAAATGTATGAAACAACCGAAAAAGGAAGTATACAAAATGTGGAGACAGGGATAGATACCCCAGGAAGAATGTAGAGACACTGTCTGCTGAGCATGCAAAGATGCAAAGTTAGGAAAGTCAAAGCCTACCTGGAATGGAACCTGGAGAGGCATGTCAAGACATCAGGAAGGGCTTCCTCAAGTCCATAAGCAGAAATAGGAAGACTGAGGAAATGTGTCCCCACTGTTTAATTAGGAAGGGGCCCTAGTGGGACAGGACACAAAAGAAAAGGTGCTGAGTGCCTTCTTCACTTTAGTCTTTACTAGCAAGGCCAATCTTCAGGAGTCCCAGGCTGTGAGGACAAAGGTGGAATGTCTGGAGCAAGTTAAAACTACTGTTGATGGAAGAGGATCAGATGAGATGATATTTGAGTAAACTGATCATAGAGAAGTCCCTGGGCCACAAGAGCTGGGGGAGCTGGCAGATGTCACTGTGAGGCTATTCTCAATTATCTTCAAATGAAGATAATTTGACTGGTGACTGGGAGACAATTCCAAGGGCTGGAGGGGAAAAAAATCACTTTCATTTCCAGGAAAGGCAACAAAAAGGACACAGGCTGATCAGCTAATCCTGTAGGGCATTTTCAGAGACATGAAGGTCAAGAAAGTGATTTGGAATAGTCAGCATGGATTCACAAAAGGAAAGCCATGCTTAATGAACCCAGCCACCCTCTGAAGTGAAGTGACTGGCTGGGTGGATAAGGCAAAGCCTGTGGTCATTACCTCCTTATACATCAGAGGATCACGCTGCCATCCAGANGTCCCTGAAATTAAATTGCTCCAGTGCAATAACATTCTATAAGATGTACAGCTAACGAGAGCTGGATATGGAGAATAATTTAGGATGAAAGTTCTGCCCCTGTAGCCCAGACATGTCAGATTTTTTCTGCTCACGGACTGTGTATTTGTAATAAGCTGCCTTGATTAATGTTGGTTTTGAGGCTTCTGTGACGATGGAAAACACATGTGGGTGGACTTCTGTACAAGTCAGGTAGAGCTTTAACAAACACATCTGTGCTAACAGATGTTGAAGGGAGAGTATGGCAAACCCAGCCCTGAGGGATTTTAAGAAACTGAATTTAATGGGAATTGAAAGTTCTAAGTATCACTTTAGGACTTTAAATACATCAGTTTTGCACCAAACTGATTGTTGGATTAAATGAATTCTTCTGCTTTGAATTCAGTGGTGTTCCACAGCATATTGAAAACCTTCATCAGTTCTGCTCAGGAACAAGGAAGAAAAATACAGCACCTGATTAAAAAAAATACTGTTTGATATAAGTAGATGACTTATAGTCTCTTTTTACTTGAGGATCTGAGAGTCTTAACTGGTGAGCAGATCAAAAAGATACCTGTTAAACAGGAACCTTTAAAGGAGATACATAGTGACTGTTTTGTGTATTTGGTCCTGCAAATGCAAATGAGTGATTTTGCAGTCAGGGAGAATTAGATACCTGAATTTATTAACTGAGTAGTTTTTAGAAAATGCTTGGAAATTAAAAAAAAAGTAAGTATAAATAGCACTTTTAAGACTGTTTACTTGGAACAATATTTTCTCCTTATCACAATTTTTATTTTCTTACACTTGACAAATATATGTATACATTAAATTTTAAATTTTTTTTTATGTACTGATGGGAGTCTAATTTTAATGTTGAACACTAACATTTGTTTTATATTTTGTCTTGTGAGTGTGTGATTTTTAATCTTCCAGTGTGACTGGGAAGATGTTAATGCTGCAAGTAAGTTGCTGCTGGAGTAATAAAAGATTAATTAGACCATGTAGTCTGATGACCATCAGGAATAGAAGTTTGACTTAAAAAACTGGACGGCAGAATACAAAAAGCTTTTTTCAGATATGAGCACTCCTAAATCTCCTCTCTTATCACCTTAGAAATCACATGTAGTTTTCAATAATTGCTATGCTCTGTGTTATTTGACGAAAACTTGTGTTAAGAACAAAGCAATCTTTAATTAAGTACCATGTCTTTAAGTGTTATGAGACAGTGAGTTTAACTATTGCTCTGGTTATTTGATACAGTGGTGGGTGGAAACTGTATTTGCATTTACAGATATAAAATTTACAAATAAATTACATGTTAGCATGGTAGATACTATTACACTAGTATTTGCTCTTTCAGGGGTGGAAAGTAAACCACGAACCACTCATGAATTTCCATAGGTCCTTCCCTATTCTCTGGATGACAGGATTGTTTTCCAGTGCAGAAAGAGATCAATATAGAGCATGCTACCCATGGCTGAACTTAAATTTGCACTGAAGGATGGATAGTGGCATATTATTAAACACTAAATGCTTTGATGAAAGAGAAAAAAAAATGAAATTTTATTTTTAAAAAGTAATGACAGTTTCATAGAAAGTATACAGAAATTAATTCTAATATAGACTAATACTTGTTAGCTTGCATCCTTTCCATTTAGGAGCTCAGTGGGGAGCTGTTATCCACCTACATTTCGGGCCCTGCCTGTCTATCAGAGTGAGAGGAACACAGACTATGCACCATCTTCTGTCCAGTTGCAGAACCCAGGCAGCTGGGAGAACTCAGACACAGCCCTAAAGGATCTGCAGTCACTTCCAATATGAATTCACTGAACTTCACCTGTGGATGGAACACAAGATCAAAAGCACAGTGGTAATAAATATGTAAGATGATATACACTGGCTGAGGTTGAAGTTTGCTTTTTACCATAAGGCCAAGTAGCTCTTCTCAGAGGCTTTTAGAAAACGTGACAACATCTGGTGCAAAGTGAAAGACCCTGATAGTTTCTCACCACAGCTACAGATGGTTTGCTCATATCTCTCAAATTCTTTCCTCTGTGGCTCATTAGTTTACTTCTGGTTACATAATTCAAGGCCAGGCTGGACGGGGCTCTGAATGACCTCATCTAGTGAAGAGCGTCTCTGTCAAAGGCAGGGGGATTGGGTGATCTTTGATGTCCCTTTCCACCCCAAGACATTCTATGATTCCATGAATCTAATGAAGATGAATGCCAGGTCCTGACCTGCAGTTCTGATTTGCTATGTCTGGACTAGAAAATACACTGCAGACAAAACCCTGACATAGAAGTCATCTTCTATGAAAGAGCACATATCCATAAGCTGTTAACTTCCAAAATATGGCAGTCATTTCCATTCTGTGTACTGGGAATGCTCCCTGACAGTTCCCAAAACATGGATAAGAATCTTTGGGAGAGACAAGACAATGGCAGGGAGCATTTTTCTCACGTTAATAGCAGAGATAATTGAGGTTCCAGTGCTCAGGCACATTTGGATCCTAGAGGGAAGAGGCTAGTTGTTACTAGAACTGCTCACTACAGCCTCAGGGACAGTTCATACTGACAAGCAGGAAGTCAGGCAAAATTGGATGAACCAGGACATCCTAGAAAATGTATGAAACAACCGAAAAAGGAAGTATACAAAATGTGGAGACAGGGATAGATACCCCAGGAAGAATGTAGAGACACTGTCTGCTGAGCATGCAAAGATGCAAAGTTAGGAAAGTCAAAGCCTACCTGGAATGGAACCTGGAGAGGCATGTCAAGACATCAGGAAGGGCTTCCTCAAGTCCATAAGCAGAAATAGGAAGACTGAGGAAATGTGTCCCCACTGTTTAATTAGGAAGGGGCCCTAGTGGGACAGGACACAAAAGAAAAGGTGCTGAGTGCCTTCTTCACTTTAGTCTTTACTAGCAAGGCCAATCTTCAGGAGTCCCAGGCTGTGAGGACAAAGGTGGAATGTCTGGAGCAAGTTAAAACTACTGTTGATGGAAGAGGATCAGATGAGATGATATTTGAGTAAACTGATCATAGAGAAGTCCCTGGGCCACAAGAGCTGGGGGAGCTGGCAGATGTCACTGTGAGGCTATTCTCAATTATCTTCAAATGAAGATAATTTGACTGGTGACTGGGAGACAATTCCAAGGGCTGGAGGGGAAAAAAATCACTTTCATTTCCAGGAAAGGCAACAAAAAGGACACAGGCTGATCAGCTAATCCTGTAGGGCATTTTCAGAGACATGAAGGTCAAGAAAGTGATTTGGAATAGTCATCATGGATTCACAAAAGGAAAGCCATGCTTAATGAACCCAGCCACCCTCTGAAGTGAAGTGACTGGCTGGGTGGATAAGGCAAAGCCTGTGGTCATTACCTCCTTATACATCAGAGGATCACGCTGCCATCCAGAGGGACATTGGCAGGCTGGAAAAGTCAGCTGACAGGAGCCTCTCACAGTTCAACTGAGGGAAGTTTAAAATTATGCTGGAGAAGAACAATCCAATGCACCAGTGAGTTCTGGAGACCACCCAGTGATGCTCTGCAGAAAAGGAACCATGGGGGGCCTGTTGGACCCCAAGATGGACATGAGCCAGCAAAGTATTCTTACTAGATATGGGAAATAAAAGCTGTTAACAAGTCTTCTTATTTAGAAACTCTTACTCTGAAATATGAAAAGATATTTTACAAAATCCTGATTTTCAAAGAAAAATCAAGAGGTTTTTTTTCCTGTTTCAAGACCATGTATTTTCCAAGCTGTTTCTATTTTTGTCTCTTTAGTGTTGTTATAAATGAGTTATTTCAGCTACTTTATATTCTCAATAAAGTATTCATCAGTCTAAATATTACTAATACGCACAAAACCTGTTAGTCTTACAACCATTTAATAAAAATCATTACAGACCTTGATTTTTATGGCACTTTTAGTTTTTATTTTTATAAAGAAATATCATCTACAGTACTCCTCATGACTCTCAATGATTTTTCAGTCATATAACTAAAGCTCCAAGGTCTACCAAGATAAATTAATGAGCTTTGGGTCATTAGCAAAATGTGAATTAATGCAAAATGCACAATAGGCTGCACATTTTATCCTTTCTCCAGATGGTTAATTAAATATTTGAAGGCACAGCATGACAAAAGTATGACAATATTATTACTTAATGGCATTGAATATGAAAGGGGTTTAATTGTTCTATTTCTCTCTTTCATCTTTGATTAAAATAATGTATTTCAATGAAATTTGGCATTGGTCAGCATCTCAGTATTTCCTCCCAGTTGAAAATTAGATCACCTTTTCTTAAAAGGAGTGCAAATTATAATTTGCTGAACAAATTGTAATGTCACATTAAAAATACAATCTTAAAATATGTAACTTCTTAAATGTTGAAATTACACATCCCATATATATGTAACACTTTTAATTCCTAGGTGTGCTGTTCTAAAAATCCACATTAGAACTCCTTCACTATTTATTAATAAAAAACCTTATCAATGAACATCATTATCTTGTAGTCTTTTCCAGAACCTTTCACAAAATTTGAGATTATAACTGTTTATTTCACGTGATATATAAAGAAATTATATTTTAAGAATTCATTAAAACATGACAATTGTGGATTATTTATTTATATTTCATTTATAAGAGTCTTAAAATTAAGACTGATTATTAGAATTATTTGAATATAAATTTATTAAAATATTAAAATCTGGTTACTTGATTTAAGTAAGAGTTGGTGACTTGTTTCTCCAAACATCTCAGTCAGAGATAGAGACTCTGTGGCTTCAGAGCGAAGCTCCTTGCAGGGTCTTCCTGCATCTGATCGAATACCTTGGAGACCTATATTTTTTAGACTGTAGCATTTCCTTATAAATGCGACAAGTTTTAGGACTGCAGAATTATCTCAAACACAAGGAAAAAATTCTCTTTTGAGTGGTGGTGGATGATGTCATTGATTGCTTGTGCTCTGACAGGACCAGGAAGACACAGGGATTGTGAAGTCTCTGTGAAGTCTGGATGGAAGTCCAGGAAAAAAAATAAAGTGATCAAGTCTGGGAAGGGAGATGAAATTTATAAATCAGAGCTTGCTATAAATACCAGTAATCTGTGTCTGTTCCATCCCTTAGCAATATTTCTTTCAGGAGCTCAGAAACTGCTCCTGAATTAACAGCCTGCATGTTTGTACTGCAGAACCATGGCCATATTCTGGACTTGTTATGTGCCTTACCAGCACGATAAGTTCAGAAGCCATCTGAAGCTTATAAAGGTTTTTAAAATATTGGTTGAAAGAGCCATCCAGAACCAAATAACTCTCTTAAAAATTAATGTTCCTTGGAGAAAGAATGCTTTGCTATTGAAATCTTTTGAGTTGCATAATTCTGAAAACCTCTCAGTGTCTTTTTGACACATTCACTGTGTAAAGAGAGTATAAAAGTTTATAGAGATAAGAGATACTAGATATTAAAGCTGAAGAAAATAAAGGTTTTAAAAAAGGAAATAAAACCTAAACCCCATCTAAAAGTGGTGTATCTCTATTAATTTGGTAAAGCTCTATTAATTACAGTATACATTTCCCTCCATCAAGATCCATAAATAAGGGAAATACCAGAGACCTGAACCTCTAAAATGTTAAGCACAGAAACAACAACCAGAGATTTAACTTGTGAAGAAATGTTCACTGCCTTACTGAGATACTACAGGTCTTAAGTTACAGAAGTCAGTTTACAGTAATAGATCTTAGGGAACTGCTTTTAAATATACATATTCTTTAAATCTTAATGAAGATTTGGCAGTAACTGAGCTCTGTTTATACACAACCAACACAGACTGCTCAGGCCAGGGCAAACCTTCCCTTCTCTGTAGAATTTGTTTCCCTCTAGTTTCTCCCAGGATTTATGATAAAATCCCAAGTACAAAAGGGCAGATACCAAGGTGTACAGAGCAGGACCTGTTCCAAGAAGGCAGGGAGTGACCATGATCTACCTGTGATCAATCCTGGAAGAGCACTGGCACTCTGCATCTCTATTCTGAAGTGTGCATGAAGTTGCTGGAAGGAACTGACGTCTTAGAAGAAAAAGTAATTCTAAGGTTGATAAGTTAACAACTTGAAAGGATGTTTTGAGTCTACTAAATTTTATTCAGTTCTTTAATTCTCTTGTGTGGTAAGTGACCCACTTGCATTCACTGCAGCTGAATTTAAGGATTTATGTAAAAAATCTATTGAAAATTTTTATCTTATTTTCCTTTTCAAACAGAATTAAATGTCAAGCACTGCAGTCAATAATAATGTGCTGAATAGGGTTCAGTTTTACAGATGAATCTTATATGTTCACAGAATTCTTGCCTTTAGTAGTTGGAATTCATTTCATGTAAATGTACACAAACATATATATATATATATATAAAATATGTATATATATATACATACATACACACATTCCCACACATTTTATCTATGCAACTCCATCTTAGCAATACAGTAGATTATTTTAGAATTTACCTATGCTACAGGCCCACAGAGTGACTGTGGCACCCATGGAGATCACACACTTCAATCCCTTGCTCAGGGCAGCTCCAGCTCCAGCAGGTTGCTCAGACCTGTGACCACTCAAATACTAATATGTGCAAAAATGAAGATTCAAAAGTTTGTGGGTTTTTTTTTGTTTCATTCAAATAGTTTTGCAATTGAGAAACACGTGATTTCTGAAAACAGTGTAACATGTCTGAGATCAAGTTTAGCTGCTCACTTGGGAAAAAAGAACTGAAATAAAGAGTAAACTGAAAAAAAGAGTACTGTAAAGACTCGATATTCTCTTTGGTTAAGATAACATGATAATGACTTGTTGGCATTAAAATTTAATTTGTGCTGATCTAACTTGAATGATTAATGTTATTCTCATATTAAAATGCAGAAAGTGTATACTTTCCATTTTCTTGCCTGAATATATTAGGAGCTTAGCTGTCAAATGACTTGACAGAGAGCCAAAAATTTGCAGAGATACTACCACCTGAGTTCACATTTGAAAGGGGAAAAAATGCTGTTATTATAGCAAAGCTCCAAATAATTATAGCATATGAAACAAAAGGTCAAGCCAAGGTGTTCTCTCACGGAAGAAACTCTTGGTATTAGAAGAAAGAAAATCACTTTTGGTGAATCCTTTTGACTATTGATTGTTAAATCTAAAGCTCATCAGAGACCAATTGGCCCATTTCAAGATAAAATATGTAGTGAGGTACATTTAGAAATTTCTTTAAAGCTACTTTCTTCTCTCATTTGTCCTTTTGCACTGCCTCAGAACAGAAGTACTTGCAGAAGCTGGAGAGAGGTAAATAACAAGTGATGAGGGTCTAAAAAGGGATCAGTTCCTTAGTGGATTCAAAGTCTATGAGGAATCATTACTTTATGGGAGAATTTGACTTAAAATGGACTATTAAAATCCCACAATCTTTGTGTTGATCAGAGGAAAGAAACTGCTTTTGACATTCTATGGGTGTATCTAAATGACTGTGGCATGTCTTTTATATCCCCTAAGCCTATGGCCAATACCAGCATTTTGGCAAGAGCACACTCCCAGGATGACCAAGAGTGAACCATTACAGCTACTAGGTCTGAGTGACAATCAGTCCTGTAGCAAAGAGCTTTCATAGACATTAATTTTTTTTTCATAATTTGAAGCATTTCTGACAGTTATCATTGTTTCTACGTGGTATTTTTGAATGACTAACATTTCTTTATGTGAACAGGAAGAAATATATGAAGAAATCATGGTTGATAGCAGAGTTATTGCATTATAGTTACACATTAGAAAATACCAAACCACCTTTTTTTTCCTAGTCCATATTGGAAAATAGAATACAAAAGTAATATATGAGAAGACACTGGTGGTGCTGAAGATAGAAGATATTTTAATAAAATGACAAAAAGTAGGTACTTTCACATAGACTCTCTGAGGTTGGAAAAGACCTCCAAGTTAATCTGGTCCAACCTTTGACCAAACACCATCACATCAACTAAATCATGGCACTGAATTCCACATCCAGTTGTTTCTTGAACACTTCCAGGGATGGTGACTCTACTACCTCCCTGAACATCCTGTTCCAATGTTTAACCACCCTTTCAGTGAAAAAAATGCTTCCTGGTGTCCAACCTGAATCCCCCCGATAGCACTTGGGGCCATTTCCTATTGTCCTGTTGCTGGTTGTCTGGGTGAAGAGACCAACGCCCACCTGGCTACACCCTACGTTCAGGGAGTTGAAGAGAGTGATAAGGTCTCCTCTCATCCTCCTCTCCTCCAGGTTTACATCCCCAGCTCCCTCAGCTGCTTCTCATAGGACTCTCCAGATCCTACCCCAGGTCCTTTACCCTTCTCTGGACTCGCTCCAGCCCCTCAATGTCTTTCTTGTAGTGAGTGGCCCAAAACCGGACACAGGATTTGAGGTGTGGCCTCACCAGTGCTGAGTACAGGACACATGCACATCCACACATCTGTGCACATCCATGCACAAGCAGACAAAATGGGAAATAGTAATCAATTCTTCTGTTCTTTTTGGAAAAAAAAATTTTCAAACCTCAAGAGAAAATTCCTCACAGTAGTTTGTTGTGAATACAGGAGTATATGCAAATTACTGCAGAAAGCAAAAGACAGATTTTCCAAAATAAGCAGGCAGAGGTGTCATGTCTACCATAGAACCTGACAGTTCAACAGCTGAAATAATAGAGACATTCTTGTCAGCCTGCAAAACAAAAAATCAAACAAAAATCCCCCCAAAACAGGAGATGAAACAAGTAGTAATCAAAATAGATATTATATTGGCACTGCTTAAATACTTTACTTCAGGTGGCCAAACCTTCATAATCCAGTTTTTAAAGAGAAAGTACCTAGGCTGCTTTCCTGAGTTGAATTTTACAGGTCAGGCAGACATTTTCAATTATTCAGAACTTTGATAAATATCTTTTAACAAACAAGGCATGGAAGCAGAGGCTCTTGATAGATAAGCTAGCATTATCAGAAATATTCAGAAATAAGGTTTGTGGATAATTAACCTGTGAAATCCAAGATGTTGAGACCATTACTGTAATCTAAGATTACAGTTTGTTGTTTTCTCAACACATGATTATAAACCTATTTTAGTTCACCGAATTATACATTTGTGCCTAAAGTGACTTAGTTGATTTCAGTTAATTGTAATCTTTACTTCTAAGCAGGACAAGAGAACTGTCTGAGAGTTCCAAAGGCCTCCAAAACTACAAAGAGCAGCCCAGTTATAAATTCAGAAGCATCAATGACTTTGAAAGACCATATCACAGATCAGTTTTCAAAATCTAACCTATTAGATCTACCTGGGTTCTTTAAGATGAACAAATTTTACCCAAGAGCAACTTTTTTTTTTCTGAAGTCATTTTCCTTACTTTTATATTGTATCCACAAATAGAGACTTCTTTAAAGATGACACCAAGACTTAATCAGTTAAAAAGAGCACTGGGGGGTTTCTACATGCTTTTTTAAAGGAATGTTTTACCAAAAAATAGGCTGTGATGCTCAAAGAAAAGAGTTTATTGTTGACAACAGAAGCCCCCATAAACTGGCATTTTTATTATAATTAGTAAAGAGTAATGCAGAGTTTTCTTTAACCTGAATTAATTTGTAGCTGTGTAGCCTAACAGTGAGACTGTGTGGCATATCATGCTGGGAGTGCAGCCAATTAATCTGTAAAATTTCATTTATATTTGCACAAGCCAATCAATCTCCACAGGGGGATTATAAAATGAATTCTCAGAAAAGTGTTATGAGGTTTATATACAGTTTTGGGTATATTTCTACCTCTTCTGTTATCCTTCATACAGACGCATAAGAGGAGGAATACACCTATTTCTTTATTATAATTAAAGAACAGAAATGAAAAAAGCTTTTCTAAGAATGACTTGTGGATAGTTTACTGGATTTGCTATGTTTCAAGGACATCTGTAATTTAACACTTTAACTAAAATTACTGCTACTTCTCTATAAGCAGAGAATGAGAAGCCAGGCACATAATCAACACTCTTAATTTTCATTTCAGTTAATATTTTGTATAAATTTCTATAATTTACTCAATATTGTTACAGGTAAAGTTGCAAGGACAATTATAGTATTACTTTGTGCCTTTCCATCATAGAAAAAATCCATAGAACCAGCTATTGAGCAGAAGTTATCTTTTGCTTGAAATGAATTTTGGTAAATTTTCTATTAAATAAGCAATCTTATGAAGTTCAACTTCCTTTACACTTCATAATGACAAAGATCCAATCTAATGAACATATATTTATTTATGGGCAAAAATGTCTAGAATAAACCTGAAAACAACATAAAGAAGTTACAATAGCGATATCTTTTTAACAATACCTTTTTTAAAAAACCCACAAAAAATCTGATTACTACTTCTTGTTGTTAATAAATGTTTAAACTATCTTCATTCTTGCTGCAGTTCAAAGATACTGGTTAAACATGGACATAATGTGAACATAAGCATTTCTAAGGAAGTGAGGCCACTCACAGTGTTCTAACTTGGGCACAAGTATTACTGAATTAGAGCCCAACAGAGTTTCTTGAGGAATATTCATTATTTAAATATCAGGCTATAAATAATATTACTCCCTGGGCACACCACCTATTAAAAAGGCTAGAGAAGAGGTGAACTGCAGCCAGCACAAAAAAAAAAGGATAAAGATGTTAGAAGCAAGAAGAGATTATCTAGACAAAATAAATCTCTGTCTAAATATAGGCAAGAGAGACAATCATAAATTCCTGATTATGGACAGCAAAAGCAATGAGACAGTCTAAAAGAGCATCTGAGAATTAAACAGCAAAATGCGTAAAAACTAATAATAAATCTGTTTTCAAACATACCCAGAGCATGAAAACTTGCCAGAGAATCTATTATCAGTGCATAAAAGCAGTGTCAATCAATTCTTTTGAGCACTGTTCACTTCAGGAGATACCCACACCAGCAGAAGGTCTTTCTGAAACTGAAACAGTTGTAGACGTTAAACAAAGCTGACACTAAAAACAGTTTAGGCCAAATGTCATTAATCCAAGAGGTCTGCAGGACCTGAGGGGTGGATAGCTGAAGCAATAAACCACACAATCTCTCCTTTAAGATGCCTTGATACTTCTGACTAAATGTAGGAAATATGATTCTCTTGTTTAAAAAATTGTTTATGGATTTCTCCTGGAACTGCAGCCCTCTAGTCCTGTTGTTCTAAGTGGAAATTAGTAGAAACTCTAAGGGAAGAAAAGGATTAGTATATACTAGCTTAAAAATAATCAGCATGAAAGGTTCAAAATGACTTTTACAAAAGTTAGGCCAGTTTTATGAGAGTAGTGATATTTATAGTTCTCAAGCAGTTGAACAGGGAGGATTTGGTTTCTGCAGTCTTCTTGAATTTCTGGAAGGCTTTTGACCTTGCAAGACCAAAGGCTTTTAAGGAAATGAAATGATTATGGCTCAGGTAGTAAAGGAAGAGTTTTCACAATATTGGGAACACTGGAATTCTACAGGCATCTTTGTTGGGACTTATGCTGTGTTCCTGAACTAAGAAAAGAATATATAAGAGAGTAAAAACATTTTGCTGATGACATTAATTTCTTGTTTTAAGGTCAAGGACAATTCTAGACAGCTGGAGAAGGATCTTATGGTACTCCCTGACTAATTAAAATGTTAGAAGGAACTCAGCATTAAGTAATGCATTTGCCAATGAAAAACAAAACTCATTCTACACATAAACAATGTGCTCACAGAATACCTTTGAGCTGAGATTATCACTCAGGTATGACTTGGGTTTTATGTTGCATGAGTCCTATGACTTGCTTTCCTTTATTTACTGCTGCTCAGAATTAGGTTGATGACATGTGTTGGTTAGTTAGCAACAGAAGAAACACGTGGGTCACAGAGCAGCAGTGGTTTCACCAGGCAGGACTGACCAAAAAGCCCTGCCCTTCTTTATTTACCTATTTTTATAGGGTTCTAAGGACAGTCAAAGATTGGTGAAAGGGGTCAACACCCCTGAAGGTTTACAGGACAAAGACATGGTTAATCATCTTTCTCCACCCCAGGAAAAGGAATGAAAAACAATTCCACAAGTGCAAAACAATCCTGGTTGGTTAAGGAAAACAAGGACCATGTTTACAGAACAGGCATGGGAAACTACAGCTACAGTGTTACAACTTATGGGGCCCTGTAAAACCAGGGCGACAGACATGAAACTGATAGGTAGGGAATATAAAAGTAAATGGAGAACCTTGCTATCATGTGAGTGTTTGAGACAGGCAATGTGCTCTTGAAGTCCTTACATCATGACACTGCACAATGTCATGACTAATTTGCATGTGCAGTGTGAAGTGGTGTTCTGGTACATTAATCTCAAGAAAGATATGTTTGATCTTAGTAAGCTTCAAAGGGAAAGTTGATCAGGTACATGGAAGAGCCTGTGTATGGCAAGTAAGCAGCTGAACTAGGAATAGTCAGCATGAAAAAGACACACTTTAAGTGGGGTTTACAAAATAATTAGTAGCATGGTGAACAAATTATTGTTCACATTCTCTTCCAGCACAAGAATTAATGAGGAGCCTGAAAATGCCTCTATGGGCCAGTTTTAAAGCCAAAGGATCTGATTTTGCTTATAGAAGAACTGTGGCACTTCTTCTGTCAGAGTGTTGTGGCTGCTGAATTTGGGGCTTGAAGGAAATCTGGGCAAATGCTTTGAAATGATTTGGTGATGACTACCTAATGTGCTTACTTGCACTCAGAATATCATTTCAGTAAGAGGCAATATGCTGTATATGAGAAGCCAAGAACTTAATGATAGCCTAATTTAAACTAAACAGTATCATAAAAAAATGCAACAAAAAGTTAGTTCAGTTAAAATAGTTCTGAGACTGATAGAGCAAATTAATAGAGAATAGCTACATTACTAATACTACACCTAAAACTATTGCACAAGAAAACTAACTAATGTTTACCCATTACCTTTTTCATTTTGATCATTCTGCAAAAACCCCTGTGGATCTTCAGACAGCAACAGTTTTCTTGAGGCGTAGCAGCAGGGAAAAGGGTATGAGTGACACTCCCAGTTCTTTGGAGAGAGGAACAATGTGCTGGTGGCAAGAGTAATTTCTCTTCCCTCTTAGACTTGTTTTTATGTTTAGCAAGGTCTGCTTCCATTTCACTGGTTCCCAGGTAGAGTTCAAAAATTGTGTAGTAGCATTTTCCAATCATTACTAACAGAAAGGGTTCCTGTTTGTTATTCTGTGATAAGCCAGAGTTTTCAGACCTCATACAGATATGGTGTGTGTAGATATTAAGGAAACACACTGTGGAAACAAATTAGAAATAGCTCATGTGTTGCCAAGCTCAGAGCAGTGCTGAGACCCTGCATTATCAGGTCAATCAAAGATTTAAGGCCTTCTTCTAGTAATAAAGGTCATATCTACTATGCTGCAAAAGAAAATATATCCATCTCAGTTCTTGGAATAAAGTAACCCCCAGAAAAGAAAAATACACACAAAATGTGTACACTTGTGGGTTTTTTCTTAAGAATTCTGTTTGAAACCAAATTCCAGTGCTTTGATCTCACAAAGCATGGTTATTATTATTATCTCTGAACTGATTAATACATTGCTTCTTAAGAGCAGTAAACCCATACAGTTTTTCTGTGACTTAACCAAGAAGGTAAAATTGAGGGCTTCCTTTCTAGTTGTAAATACATGATATTTGCATTTGGGTTTTCCCTCATGTCTTCTCCATCCTGCACTTTATTCTGAGGTTGATAGCTATCAAGGGTCTCCTCTCAGGAATGGCTTGACAGAGTTCTGAGGATATTTCTGGAGGAATTAGGATTTGCCCCTCTGACAAAATGGAAATGCTTTATGACAAAAAGTTAATTTTTGCAATTTCCCTAAAGAGTCTTGCCTGATTTCCTGCCATGCCAATGAGCCTTCTGTTGTGTGAGAAACATTTTAGGTTTGCTTTTCTCATCTGCTCAGAGAACAGAACAAGTACAGAACAATGCTCATGAGTGTCTTTCTTTATTGTCAGGGCCTTCCATACTATCAGGATCTTAGAAACATGGGCAAACTCTGTCGACCAGTATATTTGTCATTTTTCATCATACCCTTCTAAAAAGTAACATTAAGGACTTTGTCATCTTCCTGCTTAGTCTCATCAGACCCTTGTTACTGATTGAAGAGTAGCATCCAGCAGAGTACAACAGCGGACACCTGTAGGAGTTATCTTGATCTTAGTCAGCAGTGGGGGGACTTTTCACACTTCATAGCAGTCTGTGGCAGTGTAAAATGGAGTTCCTGGGAACAAATCTTTAATTTTGGAAGTCAGACATAGTATGGTGCTTTTTCGAGAAAGCATAGAGGATTTAATCTCAGTAGGAAAAAAACCTAAACAACCTTCCCAAACCCCACACAAACAAACACAAATCAGAAACCCAATCAACCAAACAAACACCCTCAAACAAACAAAACCCCACCCCCCAAAATCCCCTCAAGATATCCATTCCAAGTTTAGTTTCCTTCTGTAATTGCAAAAACCCCAACCCACCCAGCCACCCAGCCACCCAGCCACCCAACCAACCAACCAACCAACCAACCAAAAACCTAACCAGAAACCATTCAGAAAAATAATTCCTTTCTAGTGAGACAGGAAACACATGGATCATTTCAGTAATTGCTGTGCTTAAGATGCTCAGCTTACTGGTAGTTACCATGAAAAAAACCCCAAACTTCCTTAACCCAGGAGGAGTTCTGGCACTTTCCCATTATTTTCAAGACAATAAGTAAAAATTTATACTGTAGGCATTTGGAGTTATCTATTCAGGTTCTTCTTGAGTAAAAGTATGTTGTATATTAAGAAGGTAGTTTGAAGAACTAACCCAACATTGTTTGCTAACTTCTTGAGAAACGTTGCATTTCTGCCTTAAATAAGACTCTCCCCTTCAAAAACACCCCACTACCATAAAATATTGATTTATGAGAAAAATTTATGTCATATATTGCAAAAAAATTTAAAAATTAAAAGTACACTTTTAAAAAGACAGTATTGAAAGCATTTTGTGGTATTTTTGTAAACAGAACAAAAACCACATGCAAAGTTATGGAATGATGGAAAAAAAGCCACCTGTTCAGTCACCTTATTCATTCCTTGCTGGTGAAAGACTGTTCCCTAAGTTGCACACCTAGTGTTTATTAGCCCTTTTCAAAGCATCAAGCAGTGTAAGTGCATTCTAGTCCCGTGGGACATTATTCAGTGATTTCAGAGATCTCACTGTCAGGAAGATTATCAGTATGCTATTTAACCTCAATTTTTCTTATCCTAATTTAGTGTCATTACTCTCAGTTACCCCATCATAACATGTTTTGAGATGTAATATGAGCAAATAGATACTTAACAACAAGATAAACATCCCATCAGCCTTGCATAGGGAGGATTATTTTTAGATTCTCTTTAAACTCGGAGGGTCTTGTCTGATGTCTCAGCTGAGGCAATAAAAATAGTACAAGAAAAAAATGTAAATGTCAAACTATGCATTTTCATGTATATTTACCATATCACAAGTACAGGAGGTCCGGTTTTGTAACTCTTCCCTTTTTGACAATTGGTTATCCCTGGATAACAATGCTTATAAACATTTTGCTAACTCAGATTTTGCTAAAAAATAAACCCTGTGCTGCAATAATAGATGCACAAAGGAAAAACAGACCCCAAAAAAACCTAGCCTCAGGATGAGCAAATAAAGTGCAGAAAAAAAAGTCAGAATATTCCCTTAGCAAAAAGAACAGCAGATTCTTGTTTTCTTTATTGGTATTTTGTTTTAGACTCTTGAGTTTAGAATGCTGAAAAGACAAATCTAATGATTGTTGTAGCTCATGGGTTTTTTTCCAGCCAAAACCAGATTAAATCCACAGTGTTGTAGCATTAGAAGAAGGACTCAACTAATTCTGTTGATAAGTTTCCCTCCTAAAAGAGCTCATACCTGTGTAGTTTGGAGGGATACTAATTAATTAACAAAGTTGAGTGATGTATGCCACAAAGAGGAATATGAACTGAACTTTCCCTAGATGTCATCATTATGAGTGCTAAATAAACACTGGTCAGCTTTTAAGCAACCTAAAAATGTGGGTAAAATTCAAAAGTTTTCCAGTCAAACTCACACAGCACAAGTTATTGCACTTCATTCCATCCCCAACCTCTCCCAAAAACATTAATTGGAGTATATTTGTTTCACTACCAATTACATCTATGGAAACTTTTAAGACACATTCTATTAAAAATCAGATGTTCAGTTACTTTTTTATCTTGCCTTTCCTAAGGCATTCCTCATCCATGCCCAAGCACAAGTTTGTCCCTCTGAAGGGCTGTGCAGAACATGAGTGCTCACGTTCTGGTTTCTCAGGTTCCAGTCTGGTCAGTTTTTCCAGCCACATCCCAGACATCAGAGTCTGTATAAGAACAACAGGAGGAAAGAAACAACAGACATTTCTACCTAAGAAGACCAGGCTTTGCTCCTGTCACAAGAATCCCTCAATTATTCAGATATATGAGCTGAGTGACATGAAACTGAGTACATCCTAGCAGGCAGTTTAAGGATAGCAATCCAGTAAGGAGTCGTAACAGATTTCCCTATATATGTGTATATATATATATATATAAATGTGTATATTTATATATAAATAGAAATAGATGTAAGTTTCATTTAGTGTTTATTTTGTTAACATAAAACCATTCTTAGAAGAAATGTTTAAATCCTATGTTGCCAGATTCAAAGCTCTGCATTTTGGAGTCAGTCAGATTTTATTGCTTACCTTATGGCTTTTTAAAAATACATATACAGAGACATGCAATTTTCTTACACTATGAAAACCCCACAATTACTGAAGGCACTTAACTTCAGTTGCTTTGAAGAAGTCATCTTTGGCCAGGAATCAATATGGAAATTTTCAGTCCAGAAGGAAAACTATCAAGAAGATATCACTGTCAGAAAACTGGGTGTGATTATAAAATATATTTTACAAACCTAATGGTAGCATTTCCTTCTAAGTGACAGCTATAACAATGATTTGCTGCAAGATCACATTGCAATTTTCAATAACCTTTCCATTCTCAGCATTTGGACATTGGCAGGAAAGATAGTGTAATTAAGGGGAAGAGAAAGAGAGGGTATCATCCATTTATGTCTTCACCTTTTACAATCCAATTTATCCAAGAGATTTTAAAACCAATAGATGAAAAACCATTTACAATTCACAGACTGAACAGATGGCGCAGCAGCATTGAAAATGACAGTATATACACACCAAATGAACTGGTGTTCTGCTCTAGTTAAGAAGCTGTCAACATTTGTATTACAAACCAACCTTGGATTTCAAGGCTTTGTAAGTTGTCTCTTTCAGATAACATCTGGAAAGATTGGCTTACAAGCTACATGCTTAGTACCATGGAAAAAAAAAAGCAACATGTTTATTACTTTCATATCCTTTACACTCATCTAATAATATTGTAAATATTACCTGTGACTTAAATTGCTGAGAGGGTGCCTTTATTTTCCAAAGGGATTTGAACGGGCTGGTGAGTGTGTGAGTGGCTGTGCTGGCTGGGCACAGGAGGGTGTGGCTGTCCCTAATCTCCTCCTTTCCAAAGCCAAAGGAGGCTTTGAGCATGACTGCTGAGACCTATCTGAGCACCCAAACACTCCATACCTGTGATGTAACTTACTTTTGGGGTGTTTCCAGACCCTGTGTGAAGCTATTCCCAGGAACAAAAGTGATCAAGAAGCCAAACACAAAAGATAAACCATTTTAAGTAGCACTATGACCAAAGTAGCACAATATTTGGGTTAAAACCACATTTCATCTCAGCGAGATTGCAAGCTGTGCTGAAACAATCAGTTTTTTACACCAGGAGCCCCCAACAGCAGTTTGCATAGGGATGGGGGCAGCTATGCATTACATGAAAATCCTGTTTATACAAGGTGTCAGTTTTGGCCACAAAGAAAAACCAGAAGATTGTAACATTTTGCCTTGAGAAAATGTAATGGCAGCTCAGGAGGGATTTCAGGATTTGGCTCACAAAACAAACAGTTTTAAATTATGTGCTGCTAAACACTAAACTGCTTACAGGATTAGTATCAACATATTGTGCCCACTAGCTGTAGGTTTGAATCTGTACCATGATCTCTGTGGCTGGCAATAATCTTGCATTGTAAATGTAAAGCCAAACTTTGGTCTTACTTGATAAATGGGTCTGCAGTGTTTAGTTTTGAAGTAAAAGTGAGAAATCAGTAAATATTGTACTAATAGATTCATTGAAGCTATTCTATGAAGGGGTGTTTTGGACTGTGAAAGAATATATAGGAAAAACAAAGAGTCAAATACATGTAGTAGAAGTAATAATGTGATTTTCAACTTGGATAACTGTGACCTCATTCTTTCAGGAGGAAACATCAGGAAATGAACAAACTAACCAACCAGTCAAATTGGAAATTACGTTTTTAGTGCTGTTTAGAGGAAAGGAAATGCAGTGCAATCAATCTGAGTTGCACCCACTGAGACATCCATATGTCAAAGAGGTTCTTTCAATGGAATTACAAGTCATACCTCTAAAGACCTAAATTAGGATTTTCACAGGTGTTTGTATCCAAATGCTCTTGGAATTCCATGACTACCACATGCCCTGGGCACATTTGAAATTCCTGCCTTGGATGGAGTAAGTATTTAAAAAAATCTTCAGTTTCAGGATATTTTCAACAAAAACTTCAGGCATTTAGGAAAAACAAAATGTAGATAAGAGGCTAGAAAGAAGGAGTGAGAGATTAGTGTAAAAAAATTATGAATAGATTTGATTAATACTGAGAGAGTAGGTAGTGAGTGACTATATTTGCTGGTATATCTAATTACATTCCACTATGTGGCCAACATCCAAGTAAGAATGGAATATATAAGTATAAATTTCTGATTTGTATGATGTGATTTGAAGCAAATAACTAGATTCTGAAAGAGAAAATTAAGAGTAACAATTTCAAATATGGAGAAGTGATAATAAATATCTGGTGAGGAGAGAATACAGTCACTAGGACTTCAAATTAAGCAGAACCTCAGCTTTTAGCAGAACCTCAGCTTCTGTTCCTCACAGAACTAGACATGAGCTGAGAACTGAAAGCTGTGACTTGCAATGAATGCAGCAGCAATGCCTTTGTTTTCATTTCCCGTTGATTTTCTGAAACAGCAACCCCTGCTGTTCCCTGTCTCAGAGAGCTGCATGTACCTGTCTCCCTGTTGCCAGTAAGAACCCATTTCCTAAGGTCAGATCCCACTAAACTGGATCAGACATTACATTCTTGACACATTATTTGATCTCTTTTACCACACAGATGCTGAACTCACTGTGCTCAGGTCCTGTCCCTCACCTGGCTCTGATCCACGACCTCGAGCACACCTGGAGCTGTGTGTCCTCCCAGCTCTGTCCTCTGCTCCATGAATTTGGAGTCTGTGATGTACTGGCTCCCATTCCCTGTTGGCTGCTTGAGTAGTACCTTGAACTTGTATTTTGAAATTAATGCATTTCGGTTTCTGAGAAAAAACTAATTAAAATACATAATGCTGATCCATTTCATCATTTTTGAAGAAACCTGAGATTCAAATATCTTAGTACAATATTAAGATAAACCCATTGTTTCCCAAACTTTCTCTAGAGATTGTAGGGACTAAATTACATGGTTTCCTTGCATCAGAAAATACCTTTCAAAATATTCTTTGGAATTTGAAATCTTAATAATTGACAAATTTCACTGGAATGACAAAGAAAAGATGGCTATCTTCTAAAGAATAATCTTATGAAGAAGTTTATTTTATCCAAGCAGAAAATAAGTTCTACAGTTTAGATTGAGTGTCCTTGTAATAAGATTTTCAGAAAAATCAAAACTGGAAATCTGTGATTACTGACTGTGACGTAATCCAGGAATGTTCTCAAAGGCCAATGTTAAAATACTCTGGGAAAAATGGAATATTCTGACCTTTATTGATAAAATATTATAGAAGACATGAAATGCTGTTTGTTTTCTAAAGATTTTTAAATTATAACCTTCTTAAAAAATTGACAATGGACACAATCCAGAAATTTAGCTATTTTCTCTGTCCTTGCTTAAAAAGTGAAATAAACATTCATGACAGACTGAACGTTTCAGATCCTGTACATTTGGCAATGTCTGAGAGCAAGGGAGATCTTACTTTGAGAGACTGCAAGGTAATCTGAGGTGTCACCATGTGCAAACATGACCTGAACTCTAGACTGAAATTCTCTTCATGCCACCATCTTCCCAACTTTTCTGACATATGTGTATGCCTGCAGAAGACATCAGTGTTTACTGCTGGTTTTCTCTCCTGATTATGTGGGTGAGGTTCAGCTGTTCAGGTGTTTCCTTCCAGGTACCTGAAAGCAAGGGTATATCTAAATGAGACAAATAAATGCATGTCTGCACTGCACCAAACAGTGCCATACAGCTTCTCTAGGACTTTGCTGATTCCTGTGCCAAGATAATTAATAAAATATCAACAAATATTTGCTGTATTGGAGAGCAGTGCGTGACAAACATTACTAATAACTTCATTTCAGCCTAATATTTTTTCTTCCAGTACTCTTGAGTATTGACCTTTATCAGGCCCCTTCCTATGTCATAATACTTCAATTGATTTGCATCTTGTCCATCTTAATTAACTAGTTTTCTAATCTGAGATTTTATAAAATTCTACTGTTGTTTAAATAATGAGATATGCCACATACACAAAACGACAGTCGTAGAAATAAAGATATTAAATCTAGATACTAACATCTCTTTCTTTTTCCTTTTATTTCTTTCATTTCCTCACTCCATTAGCACTGGCTGGCATGGAAAATGCTTCTGGACATCACATGCCTTGTGGTTGCACAGATGCTCAGCCCTTCATTCAGGTCAGGGCTGCATTGGCCCCTGCACAGAGCTGTATATTACAGATGTCAGAATAATGAGCCTGAAAGAACGAAGATCACTTCACTGTCTTCTTAAAGAATAAATGTTCCTGAGACTGCAATTTCATGCACCAATTGTTTCAGATTTCTGAAATGAAGATTACCTAGTCCCTTTCCTCACTCAAGAGGACTATAGTCTTTTAGTTTCCTACTACCTCTTTTGTGATAATTTCTGTTTCCATATTATTATTCCTTCTTTCTAATCCTAATTTGATATTTTGTGTACCATTTTGCCACCCAGCTGCCCATGGATTGTTACTGTAAGCATACATTTCTTCAAACAAATGGGGCATTTTACAGGAGCCCCATGTTGCATCAGCTATCAATTTTGTAGCTGCAGGCATTCAAATGAAATCATCAAAGATCTCAGTTCTGCTCCTCCTAGAATGTATGTCTTTTTCTCTTTAGTCACTGTTATTTTGAGAGTTGGAGGGCATATAAAGATGAAAGAAAATCCTGGTGTTGCTGGGGTACCCAGCTGTCCAAGCCAACCAACTGCAGATCTTAACAATGGACAATGGAAAAAAAATTGCTTACTGCTGCTCAGACATATTGCATAAGTTTGTTGAATGCTTACAGCATTATCTATGCAGCATATTCATATACACATTATCTGAAGAGCTGACAATATAGGTGGATCCCAAAGGTGGCTTACGAGAAAGGCAACTAATGCATTTTTATGTCCAATTTTATCAGCCAATTTAACATGGAAATGGGACCATTTTAGTATATGGATGTTTTAATTGATACAGTTATTAATGAAGATATTACATAGCTTAAAATGCATGATCTCTTGTGCATATATTTATCTTCTGGTTTCAGTGATAAATCAAGCACAACAATAGTATCTTTTTCATGTGTTGTATCTTCATGTGTTTTTTTAAATGCCTGCTATAAACATATATTTTGTACTGTGGTAGGATAAACTAAATGTGTAAGATTATACGCAACACAAAGCATTGATCAAGTTAAACTTTTGTACACATTTTAAAAGTCATCATGAAAATATTTTTTAAGCATCTTCTGTTACTCAGATTAAGAAAATCAGAAAGTATTGAATAATCCAGGTTAGAAGAGCCTAGTTCTGTCGCCCTGGTTTTACAGGGCCTCATAAGTTGTAACAGTGTAACTGTAGTTTTCTATGGTTTTTTTTGTAAACATGGTTCTTGTTTTTTTTAACTGGTTGGGATTGTTTTGTACTTGTGGAATTGCTTTTTATTTCTTTCTTTGGGGTGGCGAAAGATGATTGACCATGTCTTTGTTCTGTAACCCTTCAGGGGTGTTGACCCTTTTTACTAATCTTTAATTGTTTTTAGAAACATATAAAAATAAGTAAATAAAGACGGGCAGGGCTTTTGGTCGGTCCTGCCTAGAGATGCAACTGCTGCTCTGAGACCCGCGTGTTTCTTCTGTTGCCAACTGTGCAACATAATTCAGGTTAGAAGGACTATAAAGCAGGATAAGCATACTTTTAGTTTCAAAGTTTAGGCATAGATATTTAAGAATGAAATCATGTTTACAAACCCTGTTAGAACAGTGGAACACTATTGTTCCTGGTTTATTCTCAATTTGCTCTATTCATAATATTATTTTATCTCAACTCCCAATTTTTTCCTAAAATTATAATGAAACATCTTTTATCAGATTTCCTTACAGAATAAAAAACTCTGAGTCTTCTCCCCTAGGTAAAATTGTTGCATCCAATAAATACATAGTAATACTTACAGTAATACAGAAGTACTCTTTTGTATTGTGCAAAATGCAGGAGAAAACGTGTTTCTGTTTGAAATGAGATAGCAAGTCCCATTCAACCTCTCAGCTTGGTTTGTTTTTAAGACTGATTGACATTTTCTACTTGTTTGGAAATGGTCTCCTCCTCTTTGTCTGTAGGTGGTCTCAGTGAAGCAAACCAAAGGACCATCCTGCAGCTTTTTTCTATGAGTGAATCTCTACCTACAGGCATAGCTGCTTGGCATAATGCTTATGGCAACTCTAAGCCTCCATATTTCAGTCAAATCTGGTTGACAAACAGTTTCTGGAGTTTACAGAGTGGTCACATGTCAACAGAAAGGGAAAATATGAATACATAAGTTCTGACAATCCCAACTATTTAACTTTGGCTGTCACATTGGGATGCACATATCTAAAGTCAAATTGAAGCTGCATCCTGAGGCTTTGCTCTTTACCAGCAAAACACCTGAGGAAAGCAACTTGAAAGCTGGGTTAGAATGGAAGATCAGCACAGTACTACGCAGTGCTATCTCTGTTACACTATGAAAGGAGAGCTGTTATCTAACCTGGCACTCAAGATAAAGAGCTTTGCTGATAATGCAAGATGCATTTCTTTCCATTAATACAATAACTGTGCCTGAGTCCAATTTCATCTCTCCACTGTGTGTATGAGAATACCCAGTCTAAGCAAACTGCACCATATTCTGCATCATTCTCCATAGTGTTATGCAGAATAGCAAAAGATATTCTGCTGCTAATGAAGAGAGGTACTTAGAGGAGGATTCATGGTTATAGCCTGCAGGCAAGAAACAACATTAAGAGTAAAGAGTGTCATTTAAACACTAAGGGTTATTTAAGACTGCTGAAGTAAAATTACTTTAAAGGGCTGATTTAACAGCTTTGGCTATAAAGATATATCTTAGAGATATTTTTCTTGAAGTGATTGCATGCTTATTTCTGTCATCTTTCCCAATCCATTTTTGTTTACTTCCTAAGACTTTATAAATGATTCTTACAATTCAGTAAGCTGAAGATAACCACTATTCTATGGGAAGGAGGGGAAATGAGAGACATTGTCTGTGGAGGATCTCTGCACTGCCTCTTCTCTTGCTGTCTGGTGTATATAGGTGCGGGTGGCCAGGTTACATTAATGTTCCATTATTTTCTCACATGCACAAGCTTCTCATTGTGCTTGCTGCTGCTACCAATGCTTCACAGCCTGTGCCTTTTCTGCTTCCTCACGGCAGAAATAGTCTCCAAATTTCCTCATTATCAGGAGAAAGAATTTAGAAATTATGTTAAAAAGAAGATGCCTGCCCCTCAAAGCCCCCTGCTCTGCCAAAGCAGGAGGGTGCTGTGGGTAGGCAAGCACCGAGTCAGCAGAGGCACAGAGAAAACAAGTGGCATAAACCAGAATTGCTGCATGTGCCAGACAATGGGGACTGTGACCTCCTGCAGCAGAAGTGGGAAGAAACCAGCAGCAGCAGAGCCTGAAGAGGAAGGGAGGGAAAGCAGGGGTGGCAGGGCTGGGCAAGCACCATGGAGCAGAGACCTGAGGTAGTGCTCTGCCACAGGTGTGGTCGGGCGTGGTTTAGGGACTCCTGAGCTGCTGTCTTGTCTCATGCCCTGAAGAAAGGAAAGTAAAATATTTTTTTTTGTGAGTCAAATCAGTGGAAGTGATTGGCAAACTGAAAAGTAGCATGCCTGTGATAGGGAAGGGTAAAGAAACTAAGGGGGTCCAGAGCACTGCCAGAGACAGAGCAGGCAGGATGGAGCCTGCTGGCACTCAGAGTTCAAAAGAGCCATGCACTAATTTTTAAGCAAGCAGAAACAGAAGTGAGCAATACTTGAGAATAATCAGGCTGAGCTGTTATAAAACAATGACTGGAAATTAAGCATTTTGGCAGTTCTGGTAGTGAAATTTCTCCTCGCAGAGAGCTAAAGCATAAGGAATTGGTTGTTTTTTCTAAAATCTTATCTCCCTCTCAATGTCTTTTTCCCTCAACCAGAAGTGCAGCAGACTTTAGACACAGACTGAATGCATTTCCAGAATTGTGTGTATTACTTGGATTAAAGACGAAAACATAATTATTATAAATCCTGACCTGGAGATAGTACCAGAAATTTGAGGGCAAGGTAACTTTGTTACCCCCTGTTTCTGTGGAAATGACCAAAGGATTCAGTTAATCACAAATGCAGTCTGTTCCTTAGGGATAGGTGTATCTACCTATGTGAATAAGTAGAACTCCTTGGTTAAAACAAGTACATTATCAGTGCAGAGGACTACAGTGCACAGTGGTATGTACTGCTTTTTTCTTACCATAACCACTTTATATAAAAATAGATGAATCTAAATTTTTACCACAAAATGCACCCTCAGCTGTTAGCTAATGGATGTTTATCAACCAGTCATAAATTAAAACAAAGGGCAGTGACAAGCAATAACTTCTGTATACAATTTATCAGTCTTTCTAATGGATTATTCCATTAAATATTATTAATTGTTCATCTGAAACTGTATCTCTATGAGGTAGGATTGTGTTCTTCTCTCCTTTGGCCATCATAAGCAAATATCAATTTTCAAGTGCAGAATTGAGAGACAAAGAGATCAGATAACTTCACATGCCATTACCTTAATGTGAATGAAGCACAATGTTATTTCAGCTAAGTATTCAAAATACCAACAATATTTCATCTGCAGTAAGTTTCTGAAATATTATCAGTGCCAGCAGATAGAGGCTGATGTATTCCTATAAGTAAAAACTGCCAGGACATACATAAGGTTTGCTGTGTTCTTGCAATGTCTTGCTTTGCAACAGAAAATGGACAGTGCATTTGAGCTAACCATGGAGAACTGTTTTATAAACCATTTTATAAGTAATTGTTCCTACATCTATATTATGGATTAGTAAGAGCTGAGCTCCTAAACTGAACATTGATTAGGTTATTCACTGTGGTTTCTCTTTTGTGGCTGTATTTGTCTCAATTGTCTTGGCTTGTATCTGTCTTATTTTCTTTCAGCACTCGTTAAACCAAAGAAATCTTAGTTGAACTCTGAGTCTGGTCTCACATGCAAGCTATGAGGTGCAGAAGGGCTAAACTACACACAAACAGATGTAACAAGGCTGGGAATTTGCTATGGCAGGACTCACTGGGATGGAATAATTGCATTCTGGCAGCAGGAGCTCTCCAGCAAAGCTGTGCTGTAGTATTTCCAGTGGATTACAGTGATTACCAATGACAAAACACCTTCCTGTGGATTTGTGGAATTTTTCCAGAGAGACTAAATCACTGGAGTTCGGTTCTAGGGCGACAATATAGAAAAGCCTATAATGCTTTACTACCAGGTTTAAACTGGTGAAAAAAATACTGGTTTTATCTTTGTGCAGCTGAAGCTTTGGTAACAGAGATGTTCAGATCTATTCTTTATTTTGTATTTTTTACATAGGTTTTGCTTTGATTCAGGCTAGTAGCTCCAACCTTTGTTACTCTTAGAATAGAGAAATAAAAAAAAAAAAAGAAAGAGAAATCTGAAAGGAAAATAGCAGGTATATTTGGTGAATTACACACACCACAGCAAGCTGAGATGCCCCATATTTTACCAAGCAATTTAGAAATGCCTTTATTCATTCCTTACAAATAATGTCTTTTAGCTATTAAATTTTCAAAGATAAACAAAATATATATTCTGAATTTTGCTTGAACTTCCTCTTCAGTGTATATGTATACCTTGCACACATGCAACAATTGACCTGAAGAAAGTCCAAAGGATCTGATAATACCTAATTTACTAAATATAGTCTGACCAATCACACTTATTCTGCCAATTCTCACTATTTTTTTCTTGTGGTCATCCTCATTTGCCCTTGTATGTTTGACATTGGGTAAGAAACCACCTACGGTCTTATGCAACTGTTGTGCCTTCCAGATTTCAGAAGCCGCTTATCTCTTTATGTTACGGTGACTGGTCAAGTTGTTGTTTTTTTTTTTCACTACAGTAGGAAAAATAATAATCCTAAAACAAATCTAGTGAAAACTATTGACACTAATATTTTTTGAGCTTTATAGTAATTTGGGCATGTTATAAAAACATTGTTAAAAGTAATTTAACAAATTAAGTATCCTTTGCAATTTTATTGTACAGGCAAATTTGAGATAATAGAATTGCAGAAGTGACACACACACAGAAAAGATCCATTTGCTAATGACATCAGTGTCAGTTCATCTGCATTACAAAATGTACTGTCTTTCAAAAACTAAGATTGAGTTAGGCAATTGTTAGGCATTTGTTACATTAATTATTTTTAATAGATGTGGGACTGTATGCTACAGAATGCATCTCATTCTTCATACTTCTCTAAAATTGCTTTTCCTTTTCTAAAAAATATTCTTGAATTATAGATACCCTTTGGATACTTTTTTCTCCTTATAATGTTTCCTTTTGTTGTCCTCCCTTCCCAGGATGGATCTTTACTTTGTATTTTAACCATGAAGATGTAAAGAATCGAGCATAATATTAAATACACTTGTTTGCTGAAAATCTATAGACATCCCATCCCATGACAACTATCTATAAAATAATGCAGTGTGGGTCCACCATTTGAGTATATTGAAGCTACACAAAATAATTAATTTCCTCTAGTGTATTGGAGGAAAATAATTACAAGATCCAGTGCTGAATTACTGCTATAGTCTTAATCATCTCACATCCACTATAAGGTAATCTTGTTTCAATTATAGATCCAGCTGGAAATGGATTAAAAGCTAGATCGCTCTTCAGGTCTTTCTTGGCCACGTGTAGGAGTAGAAATGTCTTGACAGCACTACTAACATTAAAATGCAGACTATGTAACACTCCACGTGCTAGGTGCAGTGCTGTGTCTTTTTGACTTAATGCTTAAATTTGAAGCAGCTATGAAATGCTTTTATGTTATTCTCAGTAAGACTGAGAATTAAATTTCTTGTTTAAAATAGGAGTAGTTTAGTGGTTTAAGGTTAATCTAGCTAAAATGCAATGTTATACTGGGGATTCTGTGGAGATTTTTAAAAAACAAAGCATTCTGCAAACTTGAAGCATTTGAAGTTCTTAATATTGGCCTTTTCTAAGACATCTTTTGTGAAATATAAAATATTCCTGGTCTACTTTTCCAGTAAATTCTGTTTCCACATTTGAGCATTGTCAGAAAGTTCCCAGGATGTCTTGTAGTTCTTTTTGTAAATGAAAGAAGGGCATGTCACCTACCCATAATACTCCTACCTGAAAAAGTGTAATAGCAAGTTTCCAATAAGTTAATTATTGTACTTTTCTTCAGTCTCACTTAGAAAAACTATTTCACCCTGGTAATTCAATCAAACTTCTGCTACCTTAAACTAACCTGTGTCTTCCATTTTGTGTCATGCCTTTACAGTAGCTGGTACAAGATTTATTTTATAACCTTTAAAAAGTTTGTTTCCAGTCTTTGAGAACTTGTAGCATGCCCTTGGTCATGGTGCCTTTCTTTTATTTTCTTTTTCCTTGCTGCTCTTCTGACTCTTAAGACCTGATACCTCCTCTTTGTCTTCATTTCTCTTTTACGTTTTTTAAATAGGCAGAAAAGCCAGCCCAACTAAACTATCCAACTGTTTTAATATTTTAGTTTGTCAGTATTCAGAAGGCAAAGTCATTTCAAAGTCACGAAGCTTGACTATTCAGTCTTCAGTTCCACAACCAGATGTCTACCAGATTTTCTGTAAGGCACCTCTGTCTTTCACTGGGCAGGCTGTATGGAACACATCTTTTGTAGCAATAATGGAACACTTTCATCTATTTTTCAGTTTTTAGTTTATATGCCTACATTTCAGTTATGTATGAAATTCTATCAACATCTGTTCTTTGTTCAGAATTTCACACAATGAAAAACTTAGGTACCTTAGAAGCAATTCCTTTATCTAAGCAGAATGTTTGTTAGGTTGGGCAAAGCTCATTCTTACTGACAGCATGTGCTGGGTGGAGTCAGCTCTGTGCTGTTATGGATGGATACTGTTTGGGGGCTTAGGTTAGGGTAGTTTCAAAGCCTGAACATCAAACCTGCTCTGTGTGTTCAAGCCTAGCTGTATCATGAGTGCCTGGTTTTTAGGGAAATAGCTTTACAGGTTTCATATTGGATCTTCAGACCAGAAAGGTGGTACAACACTGATTACTTGGAGTGACTGATTTCTGATCTGGAGTGACTGCAACTCAGTGTGAATGTACATAAGTTATTTTTCAGGGAGCCAGCCCACCTCTGGGTATCCATCTATTACAGCAGCAGGAAGTGCAGTTTGGCATCATCATGTCGTTAGGACTGATTCCAAATCTTTGACCTTTGAAAAGCTGACAAAATACTAACAACCTGCTTAAGAAAAGAGTGAGCCATATGTTTAAAAAGCCTGTTTTCACAAAATTTACTAACTAAAACAAAGCTCACAAATACTTGGATCTGCAAAGCAGTGATTTATCAGGGATGACACTTAGGGTTGCTAAGATTACCTGGGGCTAGGATTAGCATGGATATCCTTTTTGAACTAATTTTCCTCCTATTCCCACTCCTATTGGTCAATGGCAGGCTTTCCTTCTTTACTCAGTCTTGATTTGCTCTAATTTACTTCTCTCACCTCAACTCCATTGGAAACAATGTTATCTTTACTGTAGAGTAGTAATTGATGATTTCTGGGCAGTTTTACCCTTTTCCTCCTTAGCCTGGTCTTCCTTTCCAAAGAAGTAATTCTGTGCAAGAGGTTTATTTTGTTTTATGAAGACTTGAAACCATGCCTTTTAACAAATTTTGTAGTTTTTCCAGCCAGTTCAAAAACTAATCCCTTTTCATAAAAGCCTCTTCACCTTTTCAATAAATCATAATTTACTTTTTCTTTAGGAGATTGCTGTGAAAATGCTAGCGAAATTAAACTGACTGAACTCAGAACCTTATAACATCAAGCATGATGCAACCTGAAAGGGTGGCAGAGTGATCAGCCACTCTTAGAGCTGCAGGATAAGCAGCATTATTGATTGGGAGGCGCTGAATGCAGCTTGGCTGTCAGCCAGCTGCCTCACGTACAGACTGCAGCCTAACTATAGGATCAGAGAGCTCAAATCAGGGTCACCAGGCTGTATATGACAGCCTTAGCTGACTGGCTGCTGGTGAGCAGAAAAAAGGCTGAGAAAGCTTCTAGGCTAACCACAGTCCCTTTCAGTAAGTGGCAGGTGACACAGAATCATCAACAGTTCTGTGTGTACATCTGGGCAACCTGGGGGACAGGGGGTAGATTTTGTGCTTAAGGAAATCAGTTTATCACTTGTTGAGTTAATTCTTTGGTGTACAAGAATTATAATAGAAATAATAGCAAAGCAGTAGAAATAAAGCTGAAAACATGAGGGTTTGATGCACAAAATTTTCTCAATTTAAGAAGGCTTTTAAAATGCATGCATACTAATCTGGGTCTACTTGCAACTTTTAAAGACTTTCACAATTGCTTAAATGTAGAAGTCATTAATCTTAATACAGCTTACTAAGACATTTCTTCTTCATTTGTGGAATTGAATTTAGAAAAATTAACTAGTGTGATAGGAATTTTTACTGTGACCAGATGAAAAAGCAAGCTATAAAAATGGTGGAAAAGAAAACATTGAAAATTATTTGTTTTCTGTTTGTCTGTTTGTTTTCTAAATAATTGGAGAAGTATTTTAAATAACATAAAGAAAATCCTCAAGCTTTACTAGAGAATTAAGGATTTGAACTCCTCCCAAATTTCCAAGTTTTATTCAAAATGACAGTTGGGTTTTGGTTTTAGTGCAGCTTATCCATCATATAATGAGGGAAGATTTTTTGTTTTTTCTGCTATGTTTTGTTCCTCCTTATTGCAGTGAAGGAAACTTTCTCGTCTTCAACTGCATTTCTCTGGTATTAGCGCCATTCACACAACCCTAGGTGAGCACAGCCTGAGCAGGGGAGAGTTATGCCAGCAGGAGTAAGGAGGGGTTATGGCTTATACAGGACAGTGCATGTGTGTTTGTGTGTCTCTAAGTATGGACAGGCTTCAGGCTAGACCTGCAAAAAGAACCAGAGACTCTGAAGTGCTCATGTGTCTGCAGAGAACTTGGTCCAGTCCACTTGATACTTCAGGCAGACAATCTAAAATACTTCTTGTATATTGATAACTGAAATCTGGCATCTGAAAGTCAAGCATACCTATCCTTCTAATCTTCACACACGAAAAATTATTGTCTCTGTAAATCCTGAAATGATTAATTTCTAAATTAAGTTGTCAAGGAGTGGGTTCATATTCCTCTCGGTTGGAACTTATTTTCATTCTTTACCTATAGCACAAAGAAATAATTTTTGTAGTGGGTTTAAATAAGTCCTTTCCCTTATATTTTTCTATAATATAATTTCCAAGGTATCAGAATATTTTATTAATTTTAAAGAGTTATGATCCTTTTTTTGAGATAAGAATTGCACCATATGGTATATATTGTCCTCTGTTTTAACAAATACATATATAAATACCTATTAAAAAAAATAACCCTATGTTAAATAAGTGAAAAGGCCTTGTCTTCTGGAATAATTCTAGACCTGATCTTATGATGGACCTTAACAAATCATGTTCTCCATCTTGCAGGAGAGCTTTAATCTCACAGTAGGGAGTTTCACTGTGCCTACAGGTTTATCCTTCAGGTCATGGTTTTCAACCTAGACCTTTTGGAAAGTTTTCATATATTGCCAAACAACCCAAAGACAAACACTTTGGACTAAAATCTCTCTAAGCTGTATAATCAGAAAGAGATGCAGATAAGTATTTTTGGAAAATTTTGTAGGGCAATGATCAGATTACCTCTGTAACTCACTGAAATTGTGAAATAAACCTTGAATCAACTGTGGCACTGCTGAGAAAATCCTACTATGAATCTCTGCTTGATATTCAATGACTAAATAAATTTGAAAACCTGTCCTTTAAATCTGGAGATCAACTCAAATATCTGGGGAAAAACAACATAAAGAGTGCAGACCTGGCATCCTTGCTGCTGAAGAAAGAGTAATCAGATGGAGTTGATGAGGTAACACATTTATGTACACATTAGTTCTCTAGTTATTAGTGCTTTTAAAATGGATAAAACGTCTTTGTGTTTTGACTAACAATGATAGAAAAGCTGAGGTAAAATGGTATTATGTTACTCTCTTCTAGACATGTTGGCCTTACTCTTATTAATGACTTCCTCAACTTTGAACCATTTCGTGAAGAACTTGGGAGCATAACATTTACCTAAAATTTTATGCAGTCATCTAAAAGCCCAGAGATTTTATCTGTAAATTTGAGAAATCACTGATGGAATATAAGAAAAATAGTGGACCTATAATACTTCTTTTGAGAAATTTAATAGTCCAGAGACATAAAAGGAAGATGGGATCATGGAAAAGTCTATTGACATAATTACAAAATAAGTACTATGCTATTTTTTTTTTGACAGACCTGGCTTTTTGAGTATCCATCTTTTCATAACTCAACAACTCTCTCAGTGTTGTGGGGAGATCTTTAACTAGAAACAGAATAGTGGGAATCAGAAAGTATAGATCATCAAGGTATGACAGTACAACTGCACTTATTTGCTACTCATAGGGGAATGTTGTCTCAGCATTTTAAGCTACTTCCTACTCCTCTTAACAAACTCAGTATCTTTAGTAACATGAGGTCCTATTAACTAAAGCAAAGTAGCAAAAACAGTCTTTCATTTCAAGTAGTATTGAATTTATGTGGAATATTTCAAAATACCTTTGTCAGTAAGTTACTGCTATTAAAATCAGTTCATTTCACCAGTGCTACCAACCAAATCAAATATTGCCCTTAGGCCACAGAGCCAAATGCTTTTAGCAATGTGAATTTACTGCATTTAGCTACAATGTCTGTCTTAGAAAAGCTAATTTACATAAGCAAGTGTCTGTGCACTGATCAATACTGTATAGGAAACTGTCTGGCATGAGAAAAGGGGGAGAGCTTTACCCCAGAATGTCTAATGTTGCCTCTCTGTGCTGTGTCCACAGACATGGGAGCTGCCAAGCTGTGAATCTGGAGTAACACAGCTAAATCAATGGAATTAGTCTGGATTTTCTCCAACTCAAGGGCATGCAGCTTTTGGCAGTGGGCAGTCAGCAGCTCATAGAAACCTGACCCTCACTTTATGTATTGGCACAGTTCTCTTAGCTCATTTCTGACAGTTTTATTAAGTAAAAGCAGCTTAAGTAAACTGGTGTATGATTTAACTTCAATTACTTCAGAAAATTCCATTGCTGGAGTTAGTGTTTTGAGGGCCCACAAAAAGTGAAAACCTTACACATAATAATATAAATATCTATAAAATATATGTCTCCCTATATGTAAACACATAGTTAATTAAGGCTTGAAAATACTCAAACGTACAGATGTGAGCCGTGTTTTAAATTGAGATAACATTTAACCAGTGAATCAATGAAGAGAAGAATTCAATGTTTGCAATTAAAGTTGTATGTCAGGAATGCACACTTTGTCTACAAGACTGAAAATCTTTTTTATTTTTGAAAATGCTGATACGCTTTTCCACCTGTCTACTCCTGCACATTGTCTGAGCACTTCCAATTGTGCTTCAAATTATTAGCTGCAAACAGACTTGAACTCTATAATTTGCTACATATGCACTGATCTGTAGAGAGGTGACAATGACTGATTTGTTTAATGACAACAGTTTGTCTTAAAATTTGCTCTCAATTTTTTCTTCTGCCTAATTCCTCTTAAACTTTGTTTAAATCATCTTAGGAGAGTGTTATTTTTTAACAAGTGGTAAAATAGTCTAAAATTCCTTAACATCTGTGGATGTAGAGAAACTGGAAATAAGGACTTGGGGCCATTTGGTGTCCTTCTTTTGGGCCATGAAACAGGTAAAACTTAAATTCATATCTGCATTTCCTCTAGATTCAGTCCTCAGAAAACAGTGAAAGATACTGATGATCAAGTCTGCCTACTGAGCAGTGCAAGAGAGATCACATCCTTGCATGTACATACTTAGGGGAATCCCTCCAACAGCTAACACTCAGTGGATAGTTTCTGCAGTGGCATCCTTCCCTCTGCCTTGGGAAACCTGCAGACTCTCTGCTTGGAATGAAAGGGACTCAACAACTCTCTGTCCCTTGAACAAGCTTGTCCCTCTCCATGTAGGACAGGCAAGGCCTGCAGGTAAGGACGTGCGTGTAATTCTGTGCTGGCTCAGGTTAGGTCCTGATGGCTGCAAAGGAATTAGACAGACAAGGTGGAGCAAAGAGAATTAGACAGACAGAGCAGCATCTTGAAAAATTGTTCTTTGTGTGTTTACCAGGAGTCAACGCACTCAGCCATAAATGGACAGCAAGGGCAGCAGGAGTCAGATTTGGTGCAAAAATTAGTAGAAAGGACTCCCGATGTAAAAGAAACTGATCAAATTTTGCTCAAAAGTCAGACTGAACCTCGTTTACCTCATCAGTCTGAGCATTTTATAACACCAGATATTACTGTGTGTGTCTGATCAAGCCAGGTTAAGATGTACAGATTAGGAGCTATGAGACATTTCCCCTCACATGTGCAGGAAAGGTCCTGTTACCCTCAAAAATGAAGTCAAAAGTAACTAAAAGTAGAAAAGAGTAAGAATCAATGAGGCATGTTAATAGATTATTTATTGAAACCTCTCAGGGAAGACAACTTAAAAGAGGGAGAGGGACTGTCTTTGATTTTTTATCATTGCTTTATTATGTCCTTTTTAGCTGAAGGAAATTCAAGTTTGCCAATACATTCAAAAGAATATATTTTTAAATATATATTGGCAATATATTGCATAATAGTAGAAATTGTCTGAAATTATCAACAATAGGTCAGCACTGATTCATCATGTTTTCTTTAAGAATGATCAGAAAAGATCAGATACGAGCCTTTCCTTCTTGGACTAGTCTCAAATATCTAACTAAATTAGTAGTGGTGTAGCTAGAAATTAGCTGGTTTTAAGTTGTTTATATGGGGGATATCACCATTCACTGAATTACTAGCTAGCTAAAATCTGGCCTTTGAAATCAACCATAAAACTCACATCAATTTCAAAGGAAGTGGAACATCAGCCTTACCATTAGTTTCAGTAGAGGATCAGTTTTGAAGAATAAAAAGTCTTTGATGTTGCTCCATGGCAAAAGCCTGTTGGGACTCTAAACCTTAGGCAAATGGTAAGAATTCCCTTATATGGAAAATGGTTGTCACTTTTTTGTGTATTTTGCTTGATGAATACTTGCAGCAAGCAATACACTAGTGCATTAAAGATGGTGTACAAGGCCTCACTCACAATACACGAGTGCATTAAAGATGGTGTTCTCTAGGGCAAATTTTTTGTTTGACAGCATTTGTTAGATGATTATTATTTATAATATCTCTGTTAGTATCATTCTATTTCTGTCTTTTCACAAGACCATTGCTTTAAACCTTAGGAACTGCACAGTGATTTCTATTACGTGGAGTTGATATTCTACTTGATTGACTTTGATATGACCTTTTAATGATTGGTTCTACACTCTTGTAAACATTTTAGCTGTAGAATCATAGAATATCCAGAACTGGAAGGAACCCACAAGGATCATTAAGTCCAAGTCCTGACACTGCACAGAATAACCCCCAAAATCACACCATGTTTTTTCCATAGTGGTAGTGATGCTAATAAAAAGTCTGCTCTGCCTAAAGTAGTGAGAATTCTGCAGTAGAGGCAGTTAAGAATCTTTAATGGCCTTCCTCAGCTGAGAGAGTCTCTCTTTGATTAATATAGTTCCAGTATATATGCTGGAGTAATAAGTGTTCCTCTCCACTTTGAATTTATCAGAGCTTGAGAGTCATTTCGATTCAGTGTCACTCTTGTTCTTCGGTTTAATTTATACATCTTATAAAATTTTTTAAGAGTATCAATGTTCAGTACCCTCTTGTTAGGGAAAGATTCCACATTACCTATGAGAATCTACTGTTATCTGACACTTTAGTTTAACTGGTGGCCTTTTTCAATTTACTTTTCCAAAAGATACATTGCTACATGAGATTTTTTGTTTTTCTTCAAGGTAACCTTTTCTTTCTAACACCTGATGACTTGCTGATATATGAATGTCCAAGAGATGTCTTTCAAAACTTTTATCACCTATCTCAGAAAAAAAAAGTACCCTAATGCATCCAGTTTCTGTGATATTCCCAATTCTCTATTCACGTCTGTCTTACATTTGTGTTAAATATTTCACAACACTTATTCTAGTTATGTGTGTGGATTGTGCAGACTCAGTGGTTTCAACTTCAGAAATGTTTCACTGTAAAAAAAGAGATAAAGGATAAAAATTTTTTAAAAAAGCCCCAGCTACAATATTTCAAGCTCAGAGCTGTGTATATATCTTCCTTACTGACTTGTCTTTTTACCTTGCTTCTCTTCAGCTGGCCTTGAGGAATCTAAAAACCAACATATCAATAAATAGCCTCTGACTTCTTAAGAAAAAAACATCAAATCCAATTGGTTTTGAAATGAAACCAAAGGAATTTGAAGAAGAAAATATTAAGGCCTTAGAAGTGCATAACTAATGTTCCCCAGTTTGCTCACGTCACATTAATTGACATGTCCTGCTATGTCATGATTTCCTTTTGGAAACCTTTAGGTTACCCAACATGGCATTTCTTCACTTTTGCCTCTAAGAAAGTAAAAACTTATGCTTCAGTTTTGATCCATTCTTCATCCTTATCAGAGGGTGTTTTTCAATGCCATTTCACCAGTATTTAAGTTTTTCCCTATGTTAACTCAATATATCTGTCCATTTTTCAGTTTCTCTAGTCTCTGTTCTTCTACCTGCAATCCTACAGGCTCTGCACGTGCGAAAAACTGGAATAAATCAAGTAAACAAAATTTGATTAATTAAGTGCAGCTGTTAACAAACAGCAGTTGGGGAAGAAAAGAGGAAATAACTAGATCTATGGAAGATACATCTTGTCTGAATCAGAAGAGTATGTTCAGTGCAGGGACCACCTCTTGCTTATTTTTCAACAACTGAAAAATGTAATCTATACTCAGAATCTCTGCACTGACTGCTGTTAACAATTTGTTCTTAATAGAAGCAATAATTGAACACCACTTCTTATAAATGAAATCATAATTACATTCTCATTATTACACTGGCATAATTTTCTTGGATAACAAGGTGTAATTTTAACTTCTAATTTTAATTTTAATAAAATACTTACTTCATTGAGACCAGCTGTTGTTTTGAAGGAAAAAAATAACAAGGAACATGCAGAATTCACATATTTTTGTCCTTTTTTGGAAATGATAATTGAAATTTTAAGACTGCATGAAAATATGTCAGTGCAAGGTACCCAAATGACACAGTTTTCACACCAATGTGTTTACAGCCCCTTTCAGGAGAATGTGTGTGAGGCTTCATGCTGACTCTGGAGTTTTCAGTAACTGGGACTTTTGCAGATATTAATTTATGGGTGCGACCAGATTTTCAAAAATGCTCTAAGGCTTTGTCAGGTAACTGAGGTCAAAGGAGTATCCAGTGAGGTGGTGTCCATTGAGGTTAACTGGCTGCACAGATGAGGGGAGGGCAGTGGGTGCTCATCTACCTGGACTTCAGCAAAGTCTCTGACCCTGTCTCCTGTGATATCCTCCCATAGACAAGTTCAGAAACTGCAGACTGGATGAGTAGACAGTGAGGTGGATTGAGAGCTGGCTGAACGGCAGATCCCAGAGGATCATAATCAATGGCACGGGGTCTAGTTGGAGACCTGTCCCTGGTGGTGCCCACCAAGGTTCAATACTGGACTCAGTATTGTTTAACTTATCCATCAGTGACTTGGAGGAAGGGGCAGAGGCCTCCGCAGTGAGTTCACTGATGGCACAAAGCTGGGAGGAGTGGCTGAAACCCCCGAGAGCTGTGCAGCCCTTCAGAAGGGCCTTGACAGGAGAGATGGGCAGAGGAACCTTCTGGAATTCAGCAAAGGCAAATGCAGGGTCCTGCACCTGGGCAAGAACAACCCCAGGCACCAGCACAGGCTGGGGGTGACTGCTGGGGCAGCTCTGCAGAGAAGGGCCTGGGGGTCCTGGTGGACAAGGAGCTGTCCATGAGCCAGCAGTGCCCTGGGGCCAAGGAGGCCAATGGGACCCTGGGGTGCATTAGGGGAGCATTGCCAGCAGGGCAGGGAGGGGATCCTGCCCCTCCACTCAGCCCCAGTGAGGTCTGTCTGGAGTGCTGTGGCCACTAATTCTGGGCTCCTCAGGACAAGACAGACAGAGAATTCCTGGAGCAGGTCCAGTGGAGGACAACAGGGATGATCTCTCTTACAAGGAAAGGCTGAAGGAGTTGGGCCTGTTCAGTCTCAAGAAGAGGAAACTGAGGGGGGAACTAATCAGTATCTGTCAGTACCTGAAGGGAGGGTGCCAAGAGGATGGAGCCAGGCTCAGTGGTGCTGAGCAATAGGACAAGAGGCAGAAACTGGAAAAGAGGAAGTTCTGCCTGAACATGAGGAAGAATTCCTTTGCTGTGCAGGTGACGGAGCACTGGAACAGGCTGCCCAGAGAGGTTGCAGAGTCTCCCTCACTGGAGATATTCAAGAAACATGGTCACAATCCTGTGCCATGTGCTCTGGGATAGCCCTTCTTGAGCAGGGAGTTCGGGCCAGATGATGTTGCGTGCAGTCCCTTCATACTTTAATTCACATTCAGTGATTCTGTGAATGTATGAATATAAAGTGCAGTTCTGAGGCCAGATTTGGCTCTCAATGATGACATATTACTTTGCCATAGGTTTAATAAAATCAGCCTTATTATACTGCATTTTAAAGCATAACTTTGACAAGCACAGTCAATATAGGAAGACCATAACTGGTCAGATTCACTTTGATCTCTCTACTAGAAGTTCAAGCACTGGAATATATCTGTGTCTGCAGGAAACAGGAGATCCTTATATGAATCAGAAATACGTGAACTCATGTCTCACTTCCCAAGAGACAAAGCACCTCAAACCCCCACATAATATTAACCAATATAATCATTTCTGATGTCACCAAAGCAGGATTTTATTGTCATGCAGAAAGCTAATGCAGGGATAGACTGGGAAGCTTTCAGACCTCAAGCACCCACATATGGAGCTATACAGTATACAGGACAGCATGCAGCATCCACAGCCGTGTTCACAGTCTGTCAGGATGTGACTCCACTCTAGCAAACGTCTCACAAAGGCTGTCAGTGTGTGACACACCAGAATGAGGTCTCTGGCTCTCATTGGAAGCATTTTTCTAGCTTCTCTAACTCAGCTCCTCTCTGCCAGATTTTTCTCATAAAAAAGGGCCCCTTTTCTCTTTTCCCCAGCCATGTTCAGGCTAGGACCAATTTTTTTCCAGTTTGTCCTGGTACTGTCCCTGACAGACTATTTGTTTTTTCAAGCGGAGATGAAGGAATCTCTTTCATTTCCAAATCCTATGATCTTTGCTACAACCTCAGGAAAGCTGCACTTGACAAATTCACAGGTTTCTGAGGGGGAAAAGAAAGAATTCAGCCTAAATAGAGAAATACAGAGGCAGAAAATATATTTTACACTCTAAAAGAGACATTATGGTGGCTAACTAAAAGAAATGTTTTCTTTAACTTCTTTAATGCAAGACCATATAGAGTATTTAAATTTTTTTAACCTAAATATTCTCTAAACATTCTTTTATATAATATCCTCAAAATATAATGTGGATATCATCCAAATATAATTTTAATAATATTTTTCAAATCATACAGACCAAAAAAAAATCCTCCCCACTACATTCAGGGAAAAAAAAAGAAGTATAAGAAAATTAATTGGAGGTTTACAGGGCTTCATATGTGAATTTTTCAACATTTTCCAGACTCTCATATCAAACATTTAATTTGGAAAACACTAGCAGAAATAGATTATATGAAGGTTTGTTGTGAGAAAACAGATTGTTTCCTGAAAGGTTGATTGCCCACATGAGAAGGAAGATGCTACTTTCCCAGTGTGGACTTGGAAAATGCACTGCCTGAGATTTGAATCATGACAAAATCAAACAAAAAGTGAGCACAAATGTCTGGAAAACTTTTAGTTACAAATGTTTCTTCCTGAGACTTAATTTCTGAAACCCTATAAGGCTTCTTATATCTGAAATAAATCCAGCCTGAATTTGCTAAGTGCCAACTCACTTTTTTCAGCTGAAAAACCAGCCTTTCCTTCAAACTCTGAATTTGCCTCCTTTTTATTAAATAAGTGTGTTAGAAATCAAATGAGGGAAAGAAAGGAAGAATGGAGACACTCAGAGAGAAGTATTTCATAAAATAGTGATTTGATCCTCTAAGAAAACAAATCCTAAGGTCTTGACTTGTTTTACCTGTGGAGTATGAAACTGTGAAATAACTAAGGGATTTTTGCTGTGTATTTTTGTTTGTATCAAGTTGCTTTACGCCTCAAGAAATAAGCACCTTATGTTGAATTTTACTAGAATGCCATTAGGTTTCTGACCTGCAGACATTTGCCCATCTGTTGGGTAAATTAGCTTTCAGTGAATGAAACAATAGCAATGCAGGCATAAATTAGTGTGTTTTAATTAACCTACTTTTTGTACTCTGAAATTATCTTACTCTTGTAGCTTGTTCAATGTTATGCTTTTATATGTATTAGGGGAAAAAACTAAACTTTTCTAAACTAAAAATCTCTTGAAGAAAGAGGTGATAATTTTTTATAATAATAATTATTATTATTATTACTTTAACAGCTGAAGTGTTAATAGGTGCCACGGGATTTGAATTTCGATACAAGTTTACCTACAACATACTGGACATACAGGAAGTAAAGGGGATCATGATCAGCAATCAAAGGTCTTAATTTACCATCTTTGCCTTAAAGTAGGCAATGCTGAGCAGTCACAGATTAAGAACCAAGGACTGATACCTACATCATGGTGAATATACTCTGCTTGTATGAATATGGGTTCCTATAGAAGTAGGGTTGGAGCTATCTGAATTTCCTTATCTTCCTCAGAGTAGCAATACTCAGTCTCTGAGGTTAGTGCAATTTTCCATCCCGTTGCCAGAGACTTTCAATTCTTAATGCTTTTAAGATGAGTGGGTGATAAGCTGAATGTGAATTACACTGAAATCATGAGCAAACTGCCTGTTTCTTTATCCAGCGTGAGCACTGGCAAACCCAAGGTGATATGAGTTTCTACTTTCACCATTACTGTAAAGTTTTCTCATTTTCCTCTTTCATAATAGAGGTCATTCTTAATTCCACATCAATCCCTGAATGGCTCTTCAACAATTCACACTAAAGATGGGGAAGTTAATTTCAAAAAACCAGGTGTTACATTTATGACCCAAATAAAAAAATACACCTCTCCTCCTCACAAATAATTTTATAGAATAGTGACCTTCAGCCATTGGCTTGTGTCTTGCTTCATGCATATGGATTCCTACCCAGAAGTTAAGGTCTATGATGACACAAACAAGGTGAAGCTCCCAGGCAGGCTGCACTGGAAACAGCATTTTCCATGTACTTGTGCCTCTTTTCTTGTTGAAAGGGTTTAAAAGTGACTTACGAAGATTCAGTTTTTGTCAGATTGAGAGACAGTGCAGATGATTCCACATAGACTGTTTTCGAACACTGAATTTTTGTACACTGGAGTAAAGAAAAATCTAGGATTGGACACCAAAATAGCCACACTTAAAAAACCTTGAAATGGTCAGAGAGTATTCATTTCATAGTTTTCTTAGAACACTGACCATCCACCATCCTACCAGTGTCTGAGTCTGCCACATAGTTCATTTGAGCTTCTGTATTTGACTTCTGTGTTAGCCTATTATTTGACAATGTGCTAAAGATTGATAATGGATGTGGGAGTAGCCTTCCCCGTGGAGGGACCTCCTGAGCCCCCAGACTCCTCCCCCTGGTGGGCTGGATCAGCTCCTAAAGATCCCGCCCCAGAACTTGCCAGTATAGTTTAGGTTTCTGCAAAATCATAGTGATCTGCAATTTCTGTGTTTCATCATTGGTTCTTATGTTTGTCACTTCCTAATTGCTCTCCACCCCTGTTCTGGAACCCTCGTTGATGTACGGTTGCTGGTTGGCTTTGTACCCCTACTCCCTCCCCTTCTTCCCTCTTATAGGATGAGCCAGTCCGGCTCATCCCCAACTCTTCCCCTTACCCCTTCCCTGATTGGTTGTCTTCTCCATATAAAACCTCCTGCGCAGCCCTCATTCGAGGCTCTCGTGAGGAGGATCTAGCAGAGTAAAGCCTGTTATTGCCGCTCCGAGAGTCTCTCTCTCTTTACTCCGCCAGTCGCTTTTTATTACTAACGGGGGTCTAGAAGGCCAACAAGAACCCTTTCCCTATTCCCTTACGCCTGGGTTCTGAAGCCTCTGGAGGGACTTGCTTCCTCCCCATTGGCAACCACGAGCTTAGCCTCTGGGACACAGAGGTTTTCAGACCACCAGCAACCTATCCCAGGTTGCCTCCCCGACCCCCCGGGGCACCTTGTATTGGCTCCGAAATTATTATTTTTTTTATTTTTATTTTTATAATTGATATTTTCAATTTTATTTTTAAAGCCAGATATTTTGATAATGTCTGATTCAAAATGTGACATTTGCAAGAACAAAGAAAATCTTATTTTAAAAGAAAAATTCTTGCAGGGCCAAGTTTCATTCCCTTAAATTACAGTCTATTAAGGTTTAGCCTCAGTAGGTAGCTCAGTCTCACACAGACACTTGCTCACTTCCCCCTAGTGGGACAGGGGACAGAATTGGAAGGGCAAAAAGTGAGAAGTCCCAAGGGTTGAGATAGAGGTAGTACAGGAAAGAAAAACTGCCAATTCAAGCAAAGGAAAACAGGAATTAAATCACTTTTCTGCATGGGCAGGCAAATGCTCTGGCATCCCCAGAAGAGTAAGATTCCATCATGTATAATGGTGACTTGGGAAGACAAATGTCATCACTCCAAATGTGTGTCTTCTCCTTCCCCAGCTCTAGATGCTCATCACAAGTCTGGTATATCCTTTTGGTCAGTTGGGATCAGCTCTCCCAGCTGTGCCTCTTCCCAAATTCTCTGTCTGGGCAGCATAAGAAGCAGAAAAGGCTTTGATTCTGTGTAAGCACTGCTCAGCAATACCTAGAATTACCCCCTAAAACCAAGGGTGTTTTCATCACAGGTCCAAAACATACCAACGTACAAGCTGCTGTGAAGAAAGCTAACTCTATCACAGCCAAAACCAGTATAATAAACAGCAGTATTTTTTCATAACTCTGTGTTAATAACTACAGAAAATTAATTATTATTTTGAGTGGAAAATATGCAGGGTATATCTATTCTCTGTGATGTCAATGAAGCAATTTTACAGAAAATGTAACAGTTTTTCTCTGGTGCTTGAAGAAATAAGTATTCTATGTCTTGGCCACTGACAATGTACCATACAAATGAAAAAGACAATCCTGAAAGTATTACTGTGCATTGTCAAAAATATCATCAATTTGGTACAGACGTGGCTATTTTTCAACTCCTCCTGCTATTTCTACTCTAAGCTCACTTTTTTTGAACATTACTTACTTTCAAATACTGTCAAGTGTCATTCAGTAGTTGCACCATTGTTATTTAGGTCAGAGACAAAGAGAGAAATTGTTCTGCTGCCGAACTGGTAAGGAATTAGAACTGGACTCATTGCCTCCAAGTACTAAGAGGAAATGTTACAATGTCTTTCACTGGACCATTGATAATACACAATTAGAGCTGAAATAATATCCTTAGAAGCTGAAAAAAATGATCTGTCATTTAGAGTGACCTTAACTTGCTTTCATTCACAGTGTTTGGAACATCACTCAAGACTTAGAAAACATTTTTCACTTTCTGTCTTCAAAGACGTTTATTAATGCTCCAATTTTACTTTTATAATGCAACTCTCTACCCCTAACCCACCCCAAAATATGTCCTTTTCTCCTCTTCTATTTATTTTACCGTTACAGTTAGTGGCTTGTGCAATTAGGATTAATGATCCAATTAAAAGGTATCCCAGTGGGTGACTAAGTTAAATATTCATACTACGCCAGTAATGTCTTGTTATATCTAATAGATCTGGAAAGCTCAATTAAATCTTTACTTGAAGAAGGCTACTGAAGTTTTCCCCAGATTCTTTACAAGACTGACTTAAATCAGAGAAATTCTGCTTTAAGTGAACTCTTTTACTCACATAATTCCCCCTTGCCCTGATGAAGCTTATTAGGTGTTTGGACACCTAATTATTCTTAAATTAATATTCCACTAACTTTAGTTAAAATTTTAGTATTACTAAATTTGGGAACAGAAAGGTTTTTAAAATGTTGATGAAAAGCCACTTGTTTATTGTTCAGTAACCCTTCAAAGGTGGGAAATATTATGTAAATACTTACAGATTTCTTTTAGTTTGAATGGCAACCAACACCCTCAGATCTGAACTAAGACCTTCGGACAACTTTTGGTGCTACCACATGTTACAGTCTGGTTTAAATGCAGAAAAGCAAAGAAAACTAAATCTCTGTGTATAAACCAGAAAGAACTTAGAAGGTTCAAAATACACCCAAAAATGAGATTAAAACCAAATGAGGTTAGATGTTGGTGCCAAAAAATTGATATGTTTTATTTAAGAGTAAAAGGGGCAACGAGAAAGAGAAAATAAAGAGAGAAAGAGATAGAAAAGGAAGTGTGTTTGGGGGCAGGGGGGACAGGGAGAGAGTGGCAGGGGTTAGGTGGAAGCATGTCACCCTGTCACCCATCCGAGGGTCCCAGCGCTGCCTCGTTGCTCCCCTCCATCCGGTCTTTGCACATCAGAGGATGGGCGTTCACTGCCCCTCACCAGAGGCTTCCCAACACACATCCAAAGCCTCTTTCCCCCCACCCTTTGGTGGGAGGGTCTGTGCAGCTTGGCAGCTGATAGCTCTGGGGCTGTCATCTCCTCCCCGAAGGTGCTGAACTTGTGCTCTGTTCCTGAGTTGCTACTTTATCTTATCTTCATCAGGGAACGGTCCAGAGCCTCGCTCCAAAGGCATAGGCAAGGTGTGCTGCTTTTGTGATACAGTTCTGAAAGCCCTTCATGAAATGTCTAAGTCAAAAAACTATAATATTTCAGTCTCTGACACCACGTAGCATGATGCTTGAAGAAAGCTGAAGAAATCGAGCAAGCATCACCTGTTCACTGAGTCTGGTAAACCTAAAGCATTTTTTGGTCTCTAAGAGTAAATTGCTGGGGAGAATTAGATTCATTAGATTAGTTCATTTTTACCGATATGGATACCGAGTGGGTACAATTCTCAAGTCTGTTAAAGGATTGTACATGAAAGTAAATTTTAAATGTATCTGGTTTTAAATGTTGCAGGGAATATGAGGGACTCCACACATGTCCGTTAGGCTTACAGGTAGGATTGATTATTTTTTAGATATGGTTTTATTCTAAAGACCAAGATTTATTGAAACAGGATTCTGTGATTTACCCTCTTTAAGATCACATCAGCCACAGATACTTTCCCAGACATCAACTGCATATTATGAATAAGAAGAGAGATGTGGAAGATTTTATACACTCATGGTAACCCGAACACTTATACATCTAGTAATGGTGATTTTTTATGCCATAGATGAAGAGGAGGGAGAGAACTTGATAAATAATTGAGTTTGTTCCAAAAAAAATCAGCAGCACAAAGTAAGGAATATACATGAAAGGGGGTGAAGAGAATGGATTTGCCAGAGTTAAAGAGTGTAGGAGGAGATGAAAGTAGAGATGTGGCTTTGAAAGAAAGCTTTGAAAGAAAGAAGAAGCATGAATACGGGAGATTTGAGGAGATACACTGAGAGAGGAGCCATAGAGTTTTGAGTGCAGCTGAGCTGGAGGGATTGAGAGTGAGACTGTGCTATGGAAAATAGGAAATTAAGTTGAATATTAGCAGTGAGGATAACAACAGAGAGCACAATTGGAGATGTAGACAGTGAAGAAGCTTCAAAGGTTTGATATGAGGGTTCTGCAAGAGAAGACCATGGGGATACCAGCAATAAAAAGGCTGAGGCCACCAAACAAGTAATAGGGAAAAGAAATCTGATATTATTAAAATTGAGTCATATTCTCTGTGAGTTAAATGGTCTTCACCAAATAGAGTTTGCCTACCAGGTGCACTACTAAGAGATCTTGTGAAACAATGATATCAAAAAAATATAGACATTTTAGGTGTAACAGGATCTGTAGAAGATGGTGAGGCAAACTTTCAGGGTGAACCAGAAGAAGTCACACACTAATTACTGAGAGGTAATTAGTGTGGGGGATCTTATCTGAGAGAAAGTCAAATGAAAAGCTTCCGAATGTAACCTGAGAAATGTCACTGTTTTTTATCAGTTCTGCCTTTCCTAAAGATTTATAAAACACATTTATTACACCAAAGAGTTGCTGCTATGCCAGTGGAATAGAGATACAGGAACAGAAAGTTTGGTGCTTAAAACAAATGAAATTGCCTCTTGAGAAAAATGCATGGCACTCTACATTTTTAATTTAGATTTTAAATATTGATTAAATCTATTTGCACCTTCCATTAAAGTGGAAACAAGCTGAGTCCTAATTGCACTTTCTCAGTGCTCTAGAATTTTGGGAAAAAAAAATTGATTTTGCCTGGACTCTATGAAGAATCAGCATGAATTTTGAGAAACCTCATATCTAGACACACAGGGATGCATCTATGGGATTTTTTTACGAAGTGTGTTTGTGGTAAATATATTCAATTAATCTTTTAAACCACCACACTTCAGGGAGTGATCTAGTATAAAGTCCATAGTTCCTATTCTCCTCTGCATTTTATAAATAGGAAACTATGATTTCTTGTGAAAGGAGTGTACTGATTTCCTAAAAATGACTAGAGAGTAAAGACACTTAAAGAACAGGTTGGTGTTTGGTACCTTTTGGTATTCTTGGGATGTCCTGTGTTGGACTTGATCCTGATAGATCCTTTCCAACTCTGCATATTCCATTATTTTGTGATATTGAATGGATTAGCAAACTGAGCTGTTTGTTTGATTGTTTAAATGAAGAATATACTTCTATCTAGATTTTCATGACCACTCCTTGAAAATAAAGATGCAACTCTACCTGGTGATTCTTAAAATTTCTATGAGAGGAATATCCCTTGACCAAGGATGCTGTGGGGGCAAATGGTTAACAGTGCTTCTCTTCACTCCTGGGAAGTAGAATCATTGTGGCAAAGAGATGTTGGTGGTCAAGGGTGTAAGTGGGTGTCACTGAGGTCAAATATATGTCTGAGTTAAGAGAAGGAAAAAATCAGACATAATACATCAGTGTATGATATATGAAAGGCAGAAGACCAAAAAAAGAGCAAAAGTTTCAACAACAGAAATATGGGTGATCTGTTAGAAAACAAAGGACAGCTACTGAACATTTTTGGAAAGGATTTATATTAAAAACAATAAATTGATCTAAACAGGATACTGGAATTTAGCCTTGGACAGGAAAGGAAAATGTTTTTTCTTCAACTTTAAGATAGCACTGAAGTATGTGATATGTTAATTTGATAAATTAAAATGAGTTGGGGTAATAAGGAAGATACTTTAATATTTGAGATTTTTGAGGCTGAGATTTTTTACACAAAGAATGTTGGTTTGGTATTTGAAAGTGGTTCTCTTGCTTACTAATGGAAATTTTTGAGTTGAATGGGAGAAGCAATGCAAGATAAACACGCAAAATTATAACAGTAAAGTATTCAGCAAATCCCTCAGGATACAGAAAGGAGAATCTTTCAGGAAAAGACAAAGTTACACTAGCACTTCTTCCTTTGACACATACACAGTTGCTTTTGACCGCATAGTATTACAAACTATTCCTTTTCCACCAAAATTCAGACATCTTATTATTCCCTCCATCTGCAGGGACAGGGTACTCTGAAGCTGAATAAAGAACCAGCCAGTCTCTTTGAACTGTGAAGGGAAAAAAGAAATTTTTCTTTGAAAATATCAGTAAGTAATACTGTGCTAACAGAGAAATCACCAATCACTTCTGCTGAATATATGTAATCATAGAGCTTTTATTTGAAAATTAATGGCCAAATGGATGGATATATTAAAAACTGGAGAAAGGGACACTGAGGCTGGGAGTACACTTATTCAGAAATACATTTCTTCAAAAGTACCATAAGTTTATAAATAGATAGATAGATAAAATAAGAACAGAGAAAAGCAGACTAGAGTCTCAGTTTATAGAAATACATTTACATGGATTCCTCAGTCTAAATGCTCCTGGTCTTGCTGTGAGTTTGCATTTTCATCTGTAGTGGAAAGCTTCAGCCACCAAAGATGGAAAAATCAATGTGGACTCAACTCTGATTTATGATTAGTTAACTCTTAAGCCTCTTCAAAATCTCTGCAACCTAAGTTATCTTTTTAACTGTAAAGACATGACATTCACAACAGAAAACCTATCAGTACTCAAGAATCAAAAATGTTCTTTCTATCCTTTCTTCCTTTATGGTATTATGGTATTATAGTATTTCTTTGGCAACCTATGGATAAGCGTTGATTTCCTCTAAAAACTGTAGAATGGATTCTAGCAGCTCTGAAAGTCTTTTGTGCTTAGACAGAAACCTTGTGAAAACTACATATGCTCCATTTTCAATGGATTATGACATATTCTGTGAGGTATGTTACTGTTTTCCATATTGTTTGCACGTCAAGTGACATGTGAAGAGACAGTGAAAAGCAGTTAATTATAGCCCAGTTCTAAATTTCACTTGCTAAAAAAATTACTCCCCTCAGGCTGACTGTAAACATTCAGTCAAGTATTTCTTTCTCCTCTGCTACATTCGGAGCTGTACAATTAAAATCCCCGGAATGGAGTGATAGTTTAGCTCAGGTGAAATCTGAACAGAAAGAGTATTTGATGTGCATTGCATTTCTCTAGTGCTTTTGACAAGAGTAAAACCAGAAATTTTATTTAGTTAAGAAAATATTAATCAAGGCTCTTATAAATTTGGCTTGACACAAATACTAATATATTCAAAGAGGTTGAGGGAATTACTGGTTTTATAAAAATGATGAGATATTTATGCAACCACATATTTAACAGGGATTGCCCAAGAAGTGTTTTTAAAATGTGTTTTGAATTTTTGGAGTGTTACTCTCAATTTTATCCTTAAAAGAGAGTCACTCATTTAAACAAACTGAGCCACAAAATTTTTGCCAAGAGCCACAGCACTCATTTTTTTCCCCACATTTTCTTACTTCTGAGCTCACCCAGAATGCAGCATTTGCTGTTCAAAGTGCTGGAGTCACTCCCTAACACAGTGGAGTCCCTAAGATATTGTTGGGAGCACCATGGTTTAAGGACAAAACAATTCAACTGCCTCAGTAAAGCTGCCACTCTTAGGTCACAGACAAAGCCATTTCCTCATAGGCATTAATAATTTTGTACATGTAGATGGCTGATGGAAAAGGAAAAGCAGATTATTTTATCATGAAGGAACTTGAAAGAAATGTGAAAACAGTGTTTGGATTTTTGTGAAAAAATGTAGGTCTTTAGCTCAGATTTGTTTAGGGAGTGCTACCACGATACTCTGGGCATTACAAACTAGGCACCCAGGAGTGTAATTATGAATGTGAGTTTGCATCATACCTCCTGTGAACCGAGAAAAAACTGTCAAATCCATACCAAATCTGTGTTAGTGTTTTTGTTTTCTTCGCCAAGCTGAAATAATTAAGATAGAAAGTATTTTGCACCTCATTATTTCCTGATCATTCCCTAGAGTTGCTGGTTTGCTTTGGGTTTGGACTTTTAGAATTAATAATATTTTATTGAGTTTTCATTTCATTATCCTAGATGACATATTTTGACAAGCTAAATCAACGTTAAAGTCTAATCTAAATCAAATTGTTTTCCCCTCATTGCATTTTCCAAAATACTGACATAAATAGCAGAAATTACTCTTAAATATTTTCAGCCTTGAAACAGTTGTATACATCCTATCCACTGTGTATGTGCCTGTTACTGTCCATCAAGAACACTGAATCAGTGCCTAGTTCCACAAAAAAAACCTCAAATAACTTCTAGTCTGAACTAGCTTAATAAATTATTTATGAAAAATGTTATACTGATGCTTATTGGAATAACTTTCATATTTAAAATTTGTCCCTGAAATCCACCTTGAGGATTCTTATACCTACTTGTGTGTAGACTTATCGTAGATCCTTTATCTAAAGTATTAAAAGTAATTTTTGATACGTGGGAGACAGCATCTTTCAACATATTTTAAAAATAATTTACTTATGTAAGTGTGCCACCCTTGATCCATTCTGAATTTATAAAGGGAATGCTTAATGGAACAAGAAACAAAATATTTTGAAAACCCAACTTATTTGAAATTGTTTTAGAGCAGGGAATATGTTGCCCTTGGGTTTTCCTAGTCTCAGAAGGTCTGAGATGATTACTATAGCTTTTTCCATGTAAAAAGGACAGGGCAAAATTCTAAAATTCCAAAATTTCAATGCCCAAAATTACTAACCTGCATAAATTATTTATTTGTAGAACCGCACATATGTTGGAAAGATGAGCCTTAAGAGCTGATTGCCAACTGACTGCCTTTGTTTGGCAGATGTATAGTCAAACCCCTTTCAGAGTTCTCCTTAATTTGCCCAGGGTATTTGTATGAAATCATCACATCACTGCATTCCCTCACAGGTCTTGGAGCCAGCTCAAGTATGTGATAGTTTTTGTGTAACAGCCTGAGCAGCCTCTTCTACCAAGAGCAAAGCAACCAATATGTAATCATTGCAGCCTGAGGAAATCACAACACATGGAAAAGCAGAGATGAACAAATCTAAATAAACTAATAAGAAATCAGGTACTTTGCTCTCCTATATTTTTTTCTTGTTCTCTGTAAAATATTTAGGAAAAGAGTTAAAAAGCCAGATAGAAGAATATGTTGTTCATATAGTTTAGCTTGGGACTGTATAATACCTTCACTTTGCTAACCAAAGTCAGACTCAGGTGAGCTGATTGTGACATTCCAACAGTGCCTTTGCTCATGTGGAACTTCCCAGCCATGGTTCACAGACCATAGGTCTAATTCAATGAACACTGCCCTGTCCCTGTGTCTATGATGTTTGTCTGAAGCACCAAATATAAAACAACTCTTAGTTCTCCTTAAAAAAATTCCAGAGATGGAATGAAAACCTTGAAATACCTCATATCTTCCATGTTTGGTAGGACATCTGTGGCAAATAACGTTGAGACAATTATAAAGTTGAAGAATGGAACCATTTTATCATAATAATATCAAGTACATTTATTAAGGAAAATGTAATAAGTTTGAATTGCAAGCTCCCCTCTCTGCGATGTCATCTAAATGGTTATTGTCTAAGCCATTCTAGAGCAATGCGTATTCAAGTCTGGAAAATAAATTCAGAATAATTGAACTTGATGTTCATTCACCATCATTTATTTTTCACCAGATATTTTTGATGGCAGCTTTGCAAGTCTTGGAATGGTGTCTTCATAGTAAAAAAAAAAAAAAAGCCACTGTCGTCTTTGGGGACTCATAGACTATTAGTAAGTGTGAATCTCTGCCTGTTTTCTGAAAGCAGAATTCACAGGTTCCCCTGGGGACAAGAGAATGAATATTCTGAATTTCTTGTTACATTGTGTATTCCACCTGTCATTCGAATGGCAAACACCACCAGATTCCACAATGCAGCAGTTTTTCCAACAGATTTAAAGAGTCTAATAGTAGATTTTCTTCCCAGCTGACATCTGAAAAAACCCAGTTATTAGTCTCATCAAGAGAATTAATTGAGGATGTGTATTTTGATGAATTAAATTGAAGCAGTAAAATGAGTAAGAACTTAAGTTGGCTATGAAGTGGAAGCTCCAATTCCATTGCCACAGACTTTTTTTATTATTATTATTATTGGCATAGCTAGATAAATTATGTGGGAGTGAGAGACTCAAGGAAACAGAGGGAAGTATTGAAGGAGGAATGAGTAGGGTAAAGAAATGTACATGCATCAAAGAGAGATCAGGCTAAGAAATCAAGTGATACTTTCTTTTGTAGATAGGAGATCAGTTATGCTCTTTCATAAAACAGAAGAGACTGCATTTATTCCAATGTGTTCCTCCTCAAAGTAGTTACCCTAGATCTGGCAACCAAACACTGCTGGCTCACAGAAGAAAAACCCAAACTCCAGACTACCAAGGACACCTGTCTTAAAGCACAAGTTGCTACCATACAGATATCATTCAGACACACAGAAAACACCGGGGAGAGAATCACAGTTATCTTTGGGATTTTTAGCACTAAAAGTTCCTGTATACTTCAAATACTATTAAACAGGACTTCCTTGTGCCATTTAATACATGCTTCCTTAGACAAATAGCACAAATGCCCTCTCAGGTGGAAAAGCTTTCTTTTTGGACTGCATGATCAGAGTTTTTGCTATTGTTTAATTGGAAAGCAGCAGCTTGTAATGGCATAGTGTCAGCTACAAAACTATAATACAGCTATGATCAGCAGTCTTCAGAGTCCTTTTTGTGAAAGTAAGTAGGAAATGGTTACCAAGGATAATTAAGGAGTCTGTGAGACCTCAACTTTACTTCCTGTTGCCTTTTCTTGGCTTTCAGTGTTACCAGTACTCTTGTAAGGGAGTAGATTTTAAAATATGTAAATCAATTTTACCTAAACAAGTAAAAAATTAAATTATTTATTAAATTTTTCCCTTGACAGACTATTCAGATCTCAGTCAAACAATTTGGCAGTGCCTACAATGACCTAGTTAATATAACACCAGTAGGAAGTTTATTTCAGCTCTGTTTGCAAACCTGCACACTGGTAGTCAGTGCTTAAAAACTGTGCAGCATTATGTACTCATGCACTTCTCAATTTGTAGTCACCAAGCTTTTTTGTGGCCTTATTGTATACAGCAGAGCCTACTGTTTGTTTTAGGTACACTTCCAAATGTGTGAGATTTGCACTTCTTGACTTATGTAGTTATGGTTCCAGTTTGTTTTCCTTGATTCTACAAAGAGATTTTTCTTCCTTTCTGCTCTGGAACAGGAAAATAAATACTCTTAGCTGCTTTTCCTGTTTGTTTGTTCATTTGGGGTTTTTTAAGAATGAACCTACACAGTGCTTAGTCAATTGAATTATATTGCTCATTGTTTAAGTATAATTTGTGGAAGGTTTTAGAAAAAAATCTATGAAAAATTAAAGATTAATATAACAAGTTTATGTTTTTCTAATAGAAATGGTAATTTTCTGCACTTAAAAAAATGGATTTTGAAATGGAATTATTATCACATCCATATCTTCGTGTTTGTGCATATGTATGGGGATCTTTGTGTGTGTGACTCCTGTCAAATACGGTCAATTGATTAAACACACAAATTAATGGCAGTGGATGTTAATACATCTTTGTAATTCATGTTGTAGAGGCAGCAGATGAAACTTGACTCTGCTCCCTTATGTATTGTTAACCACTCCATCAAAACAGAGTCAATGGTCAACATTCTCCTCCTCTTACTCCCAGCTGAAGAAATCAAAACCCTGCCTAGCAACAGAGCTCAGAGTGCAGACTGCCATGCAAGATACTCACCAATTTTAGGTAATCAAGTCCTTAGGTACAGGCTAATATTGATTAACTTATGATGGCCACTTGCCTTCTGAGAAAAGATGTGTTATGCCTTATAAAGCTCTGGGATCTGATCTGTTCAAATATGCCCACATCAATCTCTATTTTTAAAGGAAACAAAGCCTACTTGTTCCACTTTCCTGATTGCTAATACTTAAAAATACAAATACTTACAGCCTGTAACATATTTTACTAAAATAGTTGGAATTTGCAGTGTATTTCTTTCAATCCTTCTGTTTTATGGATGGAAATATCTCTTTAGCTTCTCTGTACTGTTCCAGAATGTCATCATATTTGATAGGTTAGGCTCAGTCTTCATTAGGACTGTATTATATGAGAGACAGATTTAAGACAGGGAATATTTTTTTAATAGTGTAGAGGGGTGGAAGAACTTGTTCTACATCACTAATAAATTTGCATGTTCATTGGTAGGTGGTTGATAGTTCTATGGAAACTGGTTCTTTGGAGAAGTGTCCTGCTGTGACAAACACAGAGGTCATGGCTCACGGACAGGACAGAAGAGTAATCTTGTTCTCCTGATGAAAAAGCAGTGGCAAATGAACAAATGGAAGTGCTGAACCAGCATGACTTGTCTGCCTGCCAGGAACAGCTATTTTGGTGCATTGCCAGGTGGACAAATGCTGAATTGCTCCTGGCCTGTGAAGGTGGAGGGAAGAAATCCAAGTGTAGGTTAGCAGAGCTGGCATGACTCAGAAATAAGCGAGGGGAAGCCTGGCTCATGTCCAGATGAAGGAGTAGCAGGATGGATCAAGGTGGTGAAGAAATGCAGTTTGTAAGTCCATATATGAACCTTTTCCCTTGAAACCAGTGGTGAAGCCACATCACAGTATGGGTTCTAAAGAAACAATGACAAAGGCTGGTTTTGAGAGATACGGTGAGAATCATTGTTTATGATCATGTATTTAAAGCCCCCATAATACATCCTTAGAGTGAAGGCGTTTAATCCCTCTCTTTCCTTCCTGCAATGATATTAAAGTGTATTAAATTTGACTCTGCCTCCCCACACAAACTTTCTGCTGTTTTACAGCAGTCTTTTGCTTGGCAGCACTGAACAGCTGCACATTGCTGGTGTGGGCTGTGTGTCGATGCTACCAGGCTCTGCACATATGGCAAACAGTGCAGTTCCCATGATGTGAACTCTTGCCAGCTCACATATGTGTTGTGAGCCTTAACTACAGAACTACCTTAAAAGCAGTCTAGAAGTCTCCAGATGAATGCAAATATAGGGTAATGAAATAATGATTTCTGGGACAAAGTTGTAAGAATATGGGTTGTTTAACAAGGACAAGAAGAAACAATCTCAAGTTGCACCAAGGGAGGTTTAGATTGAATCTTGGAGAAAAAATTCTTCACCAAAAGGGTTGCCAGACACTGGAAGGTGCTCCCCTGGGGGTGGTATAGTCACCATCCCTGGAGGTATTTAAAAGATGTTTGGTTGGGGCATTTAGGGACATGGTTTAGTAGAGGACTTGGCAGTGCTGGGTTAACAGCTGGACTTGATGATCTTAGAGGTCTTTTACAACCAAAATATTCTTTGATTCTATGATTTTGATCATGTAATCACACCTTGCAGCTTTCAAATTATTTTACTTACTGAAGTTTGCAAGACCCACATTTTTTTTTCTGTTTGGAAATTTTCAGTTTCCTGAGGTGAGCACAGAAATTAAACTGGAAAATAGTATACATATTGACATGTTGTAGTCACACAATAACATGCAAAAAGTAACACCTGTAAGAGTTTCTCCATTTTACTAAGTGAAAACATTCATGGCTTGGGAGACCCAAATTCAATTTGTTCCTGCCCATGGCAGGGAGTGTTGGGACTAGATGATCTTTAAGCTCTATTCCAAACCTTTAATATTCCATGATTCTGTGAATACCCTTTCTCTGCTTGATGGATTTTCAGTCTCTATTTCAAATTTCTGAAGGGTTCAAACCAATGTAATTGCAGTAGTCCACAAAGTCTTCTCTTAGCCTCTATTAATGTTATTTTTTCTTTTGAATGAATATTCAGTAGTAGAGGGACTGAATCTCTGTGATCTCCTGAATTTTACAGTTATTGTAGAGTAGCATTTTTATGTTTTGGGTCCTTGGGTTCTTCTTTGGTTTGAGGGTGAGTGGTGAAAAGCAGGAAATATTAATTTACCAGTTATTAATTTGAAATTATGTATTTTTATATATTCTTCCTGAGCTGTTCTACTTTCTATAAAAAGTATTTAAGTGTTGATAGTGGCTTTCCGGAAAATGCAGCACCTGACTATAACATCTGTTCTGGAATACATTTAATTTTTGTAGAAGTGGAAAAGCATCAAGAGAATACACTGAATTAGCTTATCATTAAGTGATTATAGCTTGGTGAGTCCCTAGAAAACAGGAGGTGGTAGATTCAAATTAATTGAGGGAGAGTAAAAAATTTGCATGGTCCGCCTCCCATTGTGATTGGATGCCCAACCTCCCTGTTACTCAACCATAAACACTGCTGCCTGTGTCAGTTTTGTGAAATCAGCCCTTCATTTTCTTCACTTTTCATGTCTTCTCTGAAATGTAATATTTTATTTTGGCTCAGAGAAAAGTAATTTCATCTAAGTTCTGTTTAGGGAAGAAGAAAGTCCAAACAATCCAGGTTTATTCAATTATTTTATTCTAAGTGGGCTTCATCAGTCAATGGAGTGGGCATGAGGGAGGAGGAGTGGGGGCATCATCGGTCTATGTGTCGCAATCTAATTCTCCTAAAAGACATTTTTTTCTCCTTATAGGCCAAGAAAACAAAATATGTGTTTATTTATTCAGAACATGAACAAGGATGAAAACCAACACAGAGGAAAAATTGCTGTTTGGATAAAGAGAGTTATATTTACTTCCCCACAAGCAGTACTGTCTAAATCCTTTTACACAGCACACCTGAAATCCATACAGTGCTTTACAGGGCTCTGTCACTGACTTGTAAATACACAGGAAAGAAGAAAAGCAGCAGTAACAGACCAAGACAGTGGTAATGAACTGTGGAGTCAAACTGCTGATAACAACAGGAGTTTATTATTAGCCATTAACCTCTACAACATCCCTGCATTCAACCTGGAACCAGCTCTCAGAAATGTATTACCTTCCCTATTGATATGCAACTGAGAGAAATATTCACTCCTGAAGCGCCTGCAATTGCAAAATCTACTGTTGATGGTGTTGAGAACAAAAAGGGCTGAAGTAACAGTGAAGCTTAAAATGTAGGGATGCTCAAAATTGTGCAAGCAATTTTTTATTTTGTGGAAGAGTTTGTCACTTCTTCACAGACAAATGATTTCTCATGTAGAGACTGCAAATTTTCCTCAATAGTTAAAGATGGATTTCTGAACTGCAGGAGGCAGGAGAGTGCATGGCTAGCTGAAACTTCAAGCAAAATCTTAGAGTTAACTGAGTAACTAAAAGAGTTTATGTGCAAGTACAAACATACTACAGGAAAAACACGTTTCTGAGTGTGATAGGGGAAAGAAAGAAAGGGATACAAAGCATTTCCTTCAGTATCATGTTTTAACCAGCTCTCTTCTTTGAAAAGACTTCTGCTAGCTCCTGTGATGGCTTGAGTTTTCATCATGAGAAGTGGCCAGGTTTGTCAGGAAGAGATGATGTATTTTATTGACTAGAGTTCACCTTCTTCCAGATTTATCAGAAAAGCTTCTGGGAACACAGTCTGAAGTACATGTTAGTGGTTAAATTACAGCAAGGGTAACAAAAATAGTATTGCTTCCTGCCAAACACTACCTTACATTTATGCTTAAGCTGTTGTGGATACAAATAATGTTATTGCTATGAAAATAATACCAAAGGTGGGGATTTTTTTCAGTTTTGGAACTTCTCACAGGTCTAATTTATTGCTCTGGACACATTTAACTCTTTGAACCATTATTTTGCTTACTGCTCAGTAAACCTTGATTCTCTAATCTCAGTTATAAATGGACTTTTCTGTTAAAATATATGCAACATTCAAACTTCCTTTAAGTTGCTTTTATTCCTAAATTTTGTGTTCAGTATGTAGAACCAGAGTAATCTGTGGTTCTTTCATTCTGTGAATATTTGAAAGCTTTTCTCCAGCACTACTGGTCTTTGAGAGGGTTTCATTTCACGTTATCTCATCACTTTGCCCTCTTGAAACACCACAGTATTTTAATAATGAAATGCAAACAAAACAACAACAACAACACCCCACAAAAACTGTCCCCTAAAAATACTGCAGTGATTTTGTGATGCAATGAATTTACCATTAATTGGTCATGTAAACATTACGCTTAGCCTGATCATATTCTTTTCAAAATGGATCACAATATGAAAGAAAAAGTAATGATGACCTTTCAGCATGACTAAGCTTGTCTACATAATATTTCTTCTTCTCCAGCTAATTTTTCTCCTTCAGGGGGAAGGTGAGGACAATTACTTGAAATTCTGAAAAAGTGGGAAAAATCTTTATGATGTTTTGTTGGAAGCAGAGAGAAACTGAAGTTAAAAAATTAAATAACCAACCCCCAAAACCCCAAGAAAACAAACATCTACATGCTTAACAACATATCTATATTTTTCCATCTTATGGATTTAATTAAATTGTGTGCTTTGGGTTTAGATATAGAAATGAAAATCTTAAATTTCAACAACAAAACCCCAGGCCAAGCAACTCTTGTAAGAGTTTTAGCACCAAAGGAAAGAAATTCTTTTAAAATTGAAACATTAGAGTTCTTTACCGTATTAAATGTGGTTCTTCGTCACTGTCTCATCTCAACATCAGCTTCTCACTACTTTTCTGTCCCATCAAGAGAAATAAAGTCCTATTTCAAAGGCTAGCTCTCAGCACTTTGTAGACTCCATCTTCTAAATCACATCGTTTTGTCTCTTTATTTTTTTTGGATAGTTCAAGTTCCTTCCTAAGTTAACTTTTGCCTATCTAATGGATTTTATTGATAACCATAAGCAGTCTACTCCAAGCATCTCTTTTTTACTGACACTTTCAGAATCATGGTAGTCAAGGAGTTGAAACTTTAAAAAAAGTCAAATATTTAAAATATTGAGATAAACTAAAAGAATTTCCACTATTATAAACATGATATATACCCTATTTTCAATACAATTTATATATACCATATATTCAGTACGATTTTGCTGTCGGGTGTAATGCTTGATACATTAATGCCAATTATTCAGTTTCTTTAAAAATAATAAATTAAAAGGATTATTATTCTCTTGGGCAAAAACTAAACCAACAGAAGACATTATTCAGAATAATGAAAATCTATTAGTTGACATGTTTATGGTATACTGAAAGCGCAATAGCAAATATAAAAAACCACTTCAACTTCTACATGATAAATTTATTAACTCTTGCTAAAATAGTCTGTGTATTTTTAGATCTCCAGAAAATGTTACCACCAAGGTAATGATAAAGTCATAACTTTCCACTTTGATGTCTTAATCAAAGTTCCTCTTTCTTTTAAAGAATTAAAAGGTTACAATTTACTTCTTGGGTTTCAAAGGATGGCTAAACTCCTTAGAACAACCATGTGATGAGACAAAATTCTGGGGGAAACCTCTAATGCCTACCTGGAAAATATGCCAAGGAAATGTATGGCTAGGTTCCTTCCACATGCCTATCTCCCCCTGAAAAATAGAAAGGGTATAACTTATCAGTTTCCTATAAATATTTCAAAAAACAAGGCTAATGTGACAAGCAGAGTTTTTAGCAACATATGCACCATCTTTTTGCTGCTTCTTTCACCCAGTATTGTCTCTCCTACACCAGGATATTTTTTTCATTAGCTATCCTTTCCAGAAACTAATAGCAATAAAAATATCATGTGTCAGAAGCCAAGAAACTGCTTGGAATATATAGCAAAATGGGTTTTTTTATATGGGCCACAACCATATCCTAATTATTTGGTGTTGGTCTAATTTGATTAAAAGACTTCAACATGCAATTTTTTTGCAAGATTGAAGCTGAAGGTTATTGACATGAGCAGACCAGTGCCATTGGAGTGATGACCTATATAGAAATTTTAAAGTAGGGGTCTCTACAAAGAATACATTGTATCATGGTTTTTTAGACTTCAAATCAATACTGTTAAAAAGAAACAGTTTTTTTGCTCCCAACCTACTTCCTTTTCCTTTTGCTTTTAGATACTTTTTGTCTTTGTTTTCATCCTCCTTTTAATGAAGATCCTTCCTGTACATCTACATCTTTGCCTCCTCATATTGGTTTTATTTTCACTTTCCTTTTATCACCATTTTCCTTGTTCTCTTTTTATAATTCTACTTGGTAAAGTACAATGACTGTAAACTTTTCCTGCAAGTCACTACTACCTTTCAGCAGATGGCACTGTTATTTAGTCTAACTAGTAGGGCAAGACAATTAACTTAAACTTCTTCCTTAAACAATGAAATAAAGACACCTTTTTGACTGCATTTCCATCTTATAAACAAAACCAGTGGCAAAATTACTGATAAAATGCTGTAACATTATTTTAACCATGGATGTGTTAAAAATAAGTTGCTAGATGCCAGACCTCCTTTAAAGAGGTTCTGGAAGCATTTAGAAAAAACTGCTTCCTTTCTTAGCAAACAAGTTTGGGGGGGAATTTACAGCGTGCACATAACCTCATTAGCCTGCAGCCCTGCTGTGGTTGGTATGGTTACCTTTGTGTGTCCGTGAGGGAGTGCTCCAGGCAGTAGTGCAGATCCCCTGCCTGTGTGTGGTACCAGCTCAGCCTGGCACGGAGCTCTGCACTGCAGGTTCCCACAGATGCACAGGGAGTGTGGTGGAGAACAAGCAAGCGCTCTGCCAATGCTGTCAGAAAAACATGCAACTTCTGTCAGCTCCAATTACAAGGAGAAGATGAATCACATCTCTTAGCTCTGTCCCTGGTGGCACTCTGGCTGCTGGAAGGGAGCTGTAAGCAGGAGTTTCTCCAATCTGCTGCCAGCCCCACTGTTTTCCCAGCAGCTCCCTTTTGAAGTTCCCTGAGGTGGAAAACCATATTCCATCAGTTTGCTCAGACAGATCCATGAACTTGTACTAGCAGTTTGCTCCCATGATGTTTCTCTCACAGTTAGCACTGGTTATTTTACCTTCAATACATCCTATGAATTTCAGGTTCAGCTGCCTTTCATGTTCCTGCCAGAGCAAACTCCAAATGGTAGAGATGCAACTATTACCCCCTGTTGTGCTTCCGCCATTTGGGAAAGAACAGGAAAAATAGACTGGGATGGGAAAAAAGTTTGTTGTGAACTGGGGACTCCTTGTGGTCAGCAATACTGGGCTGAAGGGGCCCACCTCAAGTGTTGGCACATAAATAAGAAACAGCCTACAGGATACGGTCATGGGCAAAACTCCCAGAACTTTTCTGAGTACTTCTCTGAAACATCTGAAGAACAGGATGAACTGCAAGTCTGTGTGAAGTTACAGGACTGTCACCTCACTCAGATGAAATGGGCAGGGTGGGACAGCTCACACAGCTGCAGCACTGTGATGGACAGATGGAGACTCTAGGAAGCATGGCTGGGGAGGTAGGGAGAGTGAGTTGCCTTTTGTGTGAGCCACAGGAATGCATAAAGCTCTGCCTAGACACAGACAATGAGACAGTCATGAAGTGAGCCAAGAGAAGGCTGACAAATATTGGTGATTTTGTGGCGGGTGTCTGCTACACACCACCTGATCAGGGTGTAATAGTAGATGAAGCCTTCTTCAGGCAACTTGGAGCACGCTTATTTTTGCCATCTCTGGTCCTCATGGGTAACCTAAACCACCCTGAGATCTGCTGGAGGGGTGACATAGGTTTGAGGACAGTAGTGACAACAACTTCCTGACACAGATGATCAAGGAGTCAATGAGAAGAGGTCTGATTCATACAAGAGCATGTTAGGGACATGAGGGTCTGCAGCAGCCTTGACTGCAGGGAACATGAGATAGTGAAGTTCAGGATGCTGAGATGAGCAAACAAGGCTAAAAGCACAATCACATCCCTGGTCTTCATGAGAGCAGAGTTTAGCCCTTTCAGGGGCCTGCTTTAAAGAATCTGATGTAATACAATCTGGGAAAAAAAAACCAAACAAAAGCAGACTCCAGGAAAGCTGGTTGACTTTCAAGGGTCACCTGCAATGGTTCCTCCCAACACACAGGAAATCAAGAAAACAGAGCAGGAGGCCTTCATAGATGAACCAGGATCTCCTGATTAGGCTCAAATGTTAAAAGGGAGTAGATAAAAGATGGAGGCAGCATTGGACAATCCAGAAGGAACATGGAGATCCTGTCCAAGTATGTGGGGATAGTATTATGAAAGCCAAAATCCACTTGGGTTTACACCTGATAAGGGATGTAAAGAAAGACTTCCAGGACTTCCATGACTGCTGGCATAGTGCCAGCAAAGGTAAGATCCTTTTCTGCCTTTTCTCTTCACTCTCACCTATCTCAACCCACCTAAACATCAATGTTGCTCTCAATAGCAGAGGAGGAGCAGGCTCCTCTTCTAATTTACTTTACTCCAACCACCACCTTGCAACATGCACGGTTCCTTAAATATGTCTTTTCCTGTTTGCCATTTTAGTTGTATTTTTTTTATACTTCTCATCTCTGCTTCTTATTTCTTTCACAGTCCTGTCTTTTCCCTTGACTATCAAACCACTTTCTAGAGGAAGACATAGACCACCACCTTCCAGACATATACATAATAAAGGCCAATTAGGTTGTCAGGTTTTGTACAGTATTTGTCTATGATTCATAAGCTGAGAATGGAGGCAAAGAAGCAAAGCCCTTTTAGATGCTTTACTTTTATTCCTGAAAGACTTCCTGCTGCTATTCCCATGCCCTCCATCACTCCTACACAGCTTCTCTCTGTATTTCATGCTTCCTGGTGCATGTCCATGTCCCATCCTGGCAGTGTATTTCCATTGTCCATTTGCCATTCACTGAACAGTAGCAAAGTCTTTCATCTTTCATTCATGTTTCTATAAGTTTTTCTGAAAACCTCTTAAATTTCTTCACATTTTTGTCTCTCTGCTTAATAATTAGAAAATCTTACAAATTCTTCAACTTCAGATGCGACTTTACTACTCATGCATTCATCTTAGCTATGATTCTGCAAATCCAAATTAGAACAAGTAGCTCATCACAAGTTCCTTTCATCAAGCCTTAATCCTTACTCCAAATGTTATATTGCAATTGCTTTCCAGTCTTGCTAAAGGGAGAGAGTTAATGTTGGAAAGCTTCCAAGTGCATCAAAGTGAGGAAAGGGTGCTAAACAGTCATGAAGCTGCGAGCAGATGGTGTGGCTGTGGGATTGGTATGGAAAATATTTAGATTGTAATAAACATACAAATATTACGAGAGAAAAATTTATTTGAATTCTGCTAATATTTTTATTTAAACATTTTTTCTGGTCATGTGATATTATGAAAACCATGTTTTCACAAGACTCATTTAATGCCATTAACAAATAAGTGTATCACTGCAGGTGAAGCTGTTTTTCAAATCACATCATTGCATGCTTATTAGAATAATTTTATGGCATGTAAACATCATTTACATATGAATTGTGGTAGTATCCTATTATCTCACTTGCTCAAACAACTTTTTTCACAAGATTTTTAGGTTTCTGGATTAAAAGGAACAAAAAATAATTTGGACACTGAGAGATGAATGAGGTTACTACAAATTTAATATAATCTAACTTGGTGGTTGCAAAAAACCCCTTTATCCATTGGAATACTGATGAAAAGCAACTGCCCTCTTTTTGGGCCAGCCAGGTAGTGGATCCAGAAAATGTGGGTGGAAAATGTGACTGCTGTTTTCCAAAGAAGCCAGAATATAAAACCACAACAGCCCCATTTTTTTTAAACTATTATTGCTCTTTTTTGACATGAAATCTGTAAGGTTTTAAAATATTTAGTATTTAATAAATTAACTTCAACAATAATTTGGAGAAAACTCATCTGTGTTCTGTGTTGAAATAAATCGTCTACAATTGAATAAGGATGAGAGTTTTTAAGCTTTTGACCAAGCAAATTAATTTATACTCTGTGAATTTGCCATTCTTACATTGTCTTGGTTTTTTTCAGTAAAAATACTGTCTTACAGCCAAAATATTTGCTGTCAGAAAACAAAACAGATTTTAGCATAAAACCCCTAAAAGCTCAATATTTTTGACACCTTCCCGTAAATCTCAAAAGAACACATTCAAAATATTTTGTCTCCCCCTTTGGAAAAATGATTGTTACTCCTTGTGTTTCCCTTTCACCATCCAAAGCCAACATAAATTGCTTAATTACAGATAAGAGTTTCAATGTTTAGCATTCTTTGATTCAGAAACATCCCAACATCCTCCTCTGGCTCAGACCAGAATAAACCTGCTCTAAGAAGAAGTGTCATATACAAAGGAAGACTTTATTATGTACTGAAAAAGCACAAAATGTAACAGAAACAGATGCACTTTTCTGGTATTTAGTAACAAACTGATTTACAAGATAAAAATTTATTTAGACTACTTAATTACTTCATGAGCATTGATATATAAGGAATATTACACATCTCCAACATAGATTTTATTTGATTTAATTCTGTAATATTGTTGGGGCACTTATTTTTATCCATGTTCTTAACCTTTGACCTAATATTATCATAGATAAGAAGAAAAATAGTCTTCACCTTATGGGAAGAGTAAAATTTATTAGAAGCAACATTCTTTACAGATTTGGAAGTCCTCTGAAGTATGAGTAGTTTTTTAATACCTTGAAAATTCTTCTATGTATTTCTTCCCTATGCCTTTTCTTTGTAATAATATTGCTGAAATTTTGTTGCAGTTTTCAGACAAGATGCTATTTTAAGAATTTTTGTGGTTTTAAATAACAATTTTTAAAAAGATCAATTTTTTCATTTTACATAATCACTGAGATTTATAGTTGTTACCCAACCTTGACTGCTACTGCTTTGCAAGGAAGTGAAACTTTAAATTAGTTTTTGGTTGTTTTTTGTTTGTTTGTGGCTTTTTTTAATATTACAGATTATTTTCTTTAACTACTTTTTATCATTTTTGATGGAGCAAAATATTCTTACCTACTGTAGAATATCTGACATGAAATGAATTATTACATAATGGTAAACTACCTACCTTAGCAAGTTGTGCCTCTTGTGCTTTTGAGAGTAGCCCTCTCCACACATCTAGAATAAATATTTCCTAAATCTTTTTCTTGTATCTAGGAGGAAAAAATGGTTTCAGGGCCAGGGTCTAGGTTAAATAAAATACTGTGTTTTACATACATCTATGAAAAAATATGCTAGCTTGAAAATCTCCAAACTTTATTTTTCCTTATCAGAATGTATTTACCTATTAGAGTTTCTTTTGAGAAAATGTATGGCTAAAGCCTAGGTAAGAGAATACCATATTTCAGGAGCACTGAAGACTATCAGCACTTTTATTTTCATTCTAAAAACTAATTACAATACGAAAGTTAATTTTTAATTAGATGCAACTCATTTACTGATGATATAAAATTACTTCCCAGCTATAATAATGTAGTTAGATAAGGTATATTTTAATTAGTTCTGATATCTTAAATTGGAAGTAAGGGAAGGCATCGATTTGGACAAATGCACAGTTAAGTGCATTTCACGTAGGAGGACTGCAATTTATTCACATGACCAAACACAAAAGTAAAAGCCTTTTCAGGACTATTAATAACCAGGAGAGGTACCTGGTTCTAAAAATCCTGAAGGAAACATAGGGTAAGGAATCTATTACAGTAATTATAGTGGCATCAATTAAATCCTTACTGCATTAGAATAATAGCTATACAGAGTATTTTGAACCAGAGCAAACTATATGCTTATATCTGTATCAGCTGTATTTTATAATGGGCTTTCTCAATGGCAATGTGGGAATTTCAAAGCTTGTTCCCACTTTTTGTTCAGTTTAACTCTCTGCAAGGAGATTGTTGCAATTTCAGATCAAGAAGTAAAGTGCCAGAGGAGATTTATAGCAGATTGACCAGAATCTTCACTGAGATTTGGAAGATTTTACAGGAATTTTATTATTAGATACATTTCTAAAGCCAGTAGGATTCTTTGTGATGCTGATGAATTGCTTCAGTGTGACAGGACTAGTAACCCTGTAACATGTTCCTGCAATCTGCAGGGAAAAAACACAACACCGTTTATGAAGCCATGCAAAAGTGCTTGGTGACCAAACACAGTCAAGGATTTCACAAGGACAAGTTGGTAATAGAAATTCCTGGATAGTGCACATCAATAAATTTAACTCTATAATTCAAATGGACATTGAACAGTTTACTGAGATACATTTCTTGTGGTTAAGTCTGGTAGTCAGGCTGGTCGGTACACTTTTAATCTGCTCCATGATCTTTCTTGGTGCTGAGGTCAGACTGGCACACCTGTAATTCCTTGGATTGTCCTGCCAATCCTTCTTGTAGCTGGGTGTTATCTTTGCTAATTTCCAGTCAACTGGGATTTCCTCAGTTAACCAGAAGTGCTGGTAAACAAATTATTGAAAGCAGCTTGGCAAGCTCTTTTGCCAGGCCAAAGACTTGCTGGTGTCTGTTTGGCATAGCAGGTCACTAACCATTCCTCTTGGATTGTTCACTTGGCTCCCCATCACTGCCTTCCAGCCCTGAGGAATGGCTATACTGAGTAAAACTAGTTTTGTAACTGAAGACTGAAGCAAAGAAGGCATAAAGTTCTTCATGCTTTTCCTCATCCCCTAACCTCTGCATCCAGCCAAGCATGGAGACTCTCCTTAGGCCTCCTTTTGCTTCCAGTCTATGGAAACTGATATCCAGTGGTCAATGATTTTGACATGTCCATGGTTTCTCCTCTTCCCTACATCTTTAGTTTGCAGTTTCCCCAGTCTCTGCAGCTACAGCAGTCAGCAATAGCCCCTTTCTTTCACAGTGACCATGAGCTTCTTGGCTGACACTCTGACCAGCCCCAGCCATATCTGGAGACTGTACCCATGCTATGGGGGCAGGGTTCTCCTTATAAAGCATCTTGCTCCCTGAGTGTGGTTTCTGCAGCTGAAGGACAGCGCAAGGCTGGTCTCTTTCCCAGCATTCCTAAAACTCCGTCCTGCAGCAGTCCCAAGACCCCTCTTATCAGGGAGGGGAGGGTACCAGGACAGCAGGGAGCACCCAGGGCAATGCTTCACTGCAAGGATGTGCCAGCATGAGGACCAGGGTGTGCTTCAGATAAAACATCATTTAGCAGCTTTTCTGTCTGCTTCTTCCCTTTCTTTCTCAGTTTTTTGTTTAAGGTTATTTGGTGTGAAGATTAACAAGCCTCCCTCATTTGCACACATGACAAGCTTTCCTGACTGATGGCAGGTAAGGCAGAAAAAGAAGAAAAGGGAAACAAGTTCTGAACCCAGCTTAGGTGTGTAACATAACAGTGATAATTACAGAGTCTTTATCTGTTACCTGAGACTATTGTTCCTTCTCCATTCAGAAGATCTTGGATTGTACAACATACCTTCATGGGAGTTGCTCCTAATCTTTCCCCCCTGATCACTGGTTATCATTGTAGCTTACTTTGTACAGCTTTCATTCACTGTGGAAAAGTGTATATATTCCTTTCTGGGAAAGGGTAGGAACTGTGTGCTCTCTCAGAAAGGCTATGAGGCTTAGTACTAATTCAAAGCTCAAAATTTCCTCCCTTCTTTCGTAAATAACTGCAGTGCAACTAATGTAGAAGAGGAAAGAGCAGTCCTTCAGGAGCAAAAAAATGAAAAGACTTCTCTAAAGTACAGGTTAAGGAAAGTCAGGACATAGAAATTAAGGAATTTTTATCCTCTGTCCTTTCAAATAAGAAATGAAGTTCCACAGAAATTAAGGCAAATGGCAGAGACCATTCTTTGTATTTATGTGTTTTTCTTTGCTATAAAAGTACACAAAGATGTTTCTGGTTACGTCTCACTTTAAAGCTGAGTCATTTGCTGAAACTTCTGGATTCGTCAAAGCAAATATTCATCTGGTCTAGCTGACAATCATCTGTTGCTGAGCAATCATGGGACTTCACAGGAGATGGGGACTGCTTGCCACATCCCTGCTATGGGTGCAGCCCTTTGGCTGTTTGGCATCTGCAGTGAAAGACAATTCTGCAGTGATGCCCAGCTGACCCAAATTCAGTGTTCCATGGAAATCCAGAGCTCACTGATGGAGAACATGCCAATCACATCCTGTGCAAAGATGAGTAGGGTTATCCTCACAACTGGAAGAAGATGCAGCCTAAATGACTGAACCACTGCACTGAGGTGGCAAAAAGCACACAAAAATCTTCTCTGCCCACTAAAAAGCCATGGCAGTAGGTCTATTCTAACAGCCTAACACTGATTTTTGTTAAAATGTGTGGGACAAACATTTTATTCTCTGTAGTTATAGGTGGAGTTTTGTGCTGCCTTGTGCTCTGTGTCATTCCAGCCAGCCCTCCTCTGCACACGTCAGTCAGGCACAATCACACAAACCTAGCTGATAGCTCAGTCAAAGAGTAAACCTGCACATCAATCTTCACAATTCTCTCTGACAGCACAAGACACATCAAAATACAACTCTTCACAGTTAACAATTTCTAAAATCAACACTCCTTGTCATTTTACAGGTAAAATATTTAACTCTTTTTAAAAGTAACTTGTCTTTAATCTAGACCCAAATAATTTTTCAGTGATACTTTTCCCATGTATAAACATACACATTTGTATGGGCAAATGTGTACATACACATACAAGAAATGCTGTCTTTCCAGAAATTCTTTGGTCTCCAAGTCAATTTTAAAGACGCGACAATAGCAAAGACATGGGATCAGAGCAGAGATTTTAGATTTTTGCATCCAAGGACTGACAAATGCAGCATGATGAATAAATTAATTTTATATTATTCCTGAAATCTGAAAATGAATGCATTAACAAATTATACTGCAAGAGAGACATAATTTGCTGTCTCAGTTCACAGTCAGATTAATTAAAGATTCATGCCAAGAGTGATAGGACTAAACAGTTTCAAATTACTTCATTTATGTCGGTGGCAGATGCAAAAGTTTGCATCTAGGAGTTTTAATAGCTGTTGTTAGGGGTTAGTATTATGAAAATAAAAAAGGTTTTCACCAAAATATAGATATGTATTCATGGTGGCAAAATACCTAAAGGGATTTGTTACCTGAATCTTGAAGGGAATTTGAAACTCCCATTAGGAGGGCTGATTTTGTGGTTTGTGGGTTGTTTTTTTTTTGTTTTTAATCTGTTTTTAGGGGAAAGAGAAAGGACTGGACTCTCATTTGTCATTGCAGAACCTCTCTCTCCAGCCTCAGAAGTTGCAAACTTGCTTTCAAAGTCTTCAAAATTCTCTTGCGGTTAGCATCTTTCCGACTCTGTAACTTGTCTGCCCTTCTCCTTACATTGTTTTCTATAACATCAAACACCAGCTACTTATTTTAACAGCAGTGTCTTACAGCCTGTCCTTCCTTTGGTTATATCTTGTTATAAACAGATAAACTCAGAAGACTCACTGTGGTTTGAACATAATGTTCTTGGGTAATTTTTTTTATTTTTTGGCTTTCCTTGTCTTTATTCTTTTCTCTTGACAATTTTTTTCCTCTCAAAATCCATGCAGTTATTATATTCTTCTTTTTCAAGTCCATGAGACTCTATCAAAAATTTGCCTTTTTCTAAAAGTTTTCTATAGTATAATAGTCCTTCTATTCTTCATAAAGATGGGATTAGCTGATCTATTGAATGTAGACCCTGTCCATGGCAGGAAGGTTTGAACTAATGATCTTTAAGGTCCCTTCTAAATCTATTCTTTTTATGGTTCTATGACTTTTAGTGAAATTATATTGGGTTTTTGTTCATTACCCATGCTATTGTCAACTACAATTTGTGCTTTGCTGTACTGTATCTGACATGAAATGTCTTCCCCATCTACATTTTCTCATTCAGTATCTGTTTGTCATTCCGTCCTTCAGGTGCATTAAGGCACCAACCTATATTATCTGTGGATTGGGAGAATTCACATTGTAAGAATTTTCCCATTTCAATTTACATGACTGGCTTTCCTATTAAATCAAGGGGATATTTCTTCTGATCCCACAAAAAACCCCACTGAGCACTTTTCATTTTTTTTCAGTTAAGAACATGCAGTTGGTATTTCTAAAGGACTGTAAACAGAATTCATGTTTACTTTTCTCAAATTTGCTTTTTCTATCAGCATATTTATTATAAGGAAGTAATGAACTGTTCCACATAATGTACATGACATTTTTACCTTTTTCCTTAATTAAAAAAATAAAACATAGTTTTAAAAAGGGAACTGGTTCAATTGTTTGTGTTCATGTAGGGCACTGCTAGTGCAAAACGTTCTCTCGGGTGCTTTCTTAGCAGCCAGAAGCTATTTCATGATAATTTTCTGATTTGTAAAGATGGGCTAAAATTTCTTGCAGGAAGACAGAACTCAGAAGGTACCAGAACAGATCAGGGCCTCTTCTGTTCTGGTCTGAACATCCATAAAGCATCAGTGAAACTCTGACATGGAGCTACTCTTTAACAGTCCAAACCAATTAATGCCACAAAGCGAGGCACTGCAACCAGAAAATGATTACCTGTTTATTCTGCTTTCCATGCTAGTTAGTTTCAATATGGTCAATCCACGTGAATAAGTGGTTTGTTCGTGGGAAGTAGAGGCTCTACCTTCCTACTACCAATTCAGTTCCTTTAAAAAATGTACTTTAATGCTAAGACTCCACACATCGTTATTCATTTGCACAAGAGAGATATTTTTTTGGGTGTTACAACTCCAATTAAAAGTAGTAGGGGGTACAGAGCAAGCCTTACTGCTTCCCAAACACACATTTATGCCTTTCTACGTGTGCATCTTTGCAAAGTCACTCACACAGTTCAAACTGACAGGGAAGTTGTTCAACTCAAAGTCCAAAATACATGGTTGAAGAGAAAAATTGTCACTTGGCTTAGAATAAGTGCTGTCAGTCAATCTGCAAGAATGCAAATCTGCTGTCTTTTTTTTTAACTTTCTCCTTCTCTTCTTAATCTCTGACAGGGTGAGAGGAAAAATATCCTAATTGTGAGGAACTAAAGAAAAGTTTTTAAGCACTATACAGTCTACAGAAGACCAATTCTGTTGACTTTAGGTCCCTCTAAATCTGCTTCTTCTCACAGACTTTTCCTGAGGGAAAACACCAGCTCTTAAAAGAAGTTTGGTACAGCTGGTAGCTACATCAAGAAGAGTTCAGGCTTCAGAAAAAGCCAGCTTGTTAGCTGCCAAGTCTAATTATTATTGCTTTATTGGATGTGCATATGTCTGGAACAAGGAATACACACATTTTTATTAATGCTTGAAAAATTGAAATGACAGCTAAATCATTAGTTATGTATTTCAACTTCAACTTTTTGTTTGGCAAATAAACCTTTATATTAATGGCTATTATTCGTTGCAACTTGGAAAAAAATATAAATATTCATTATTGCTTGTTTTATAACACTAATTGAAAATGCTAAATACAGACATATAAACAGCCTGGTGTATGTTAAAACACACTAAAACCTGCTGATTCTCCTGCAACTTTGCAATAAAGTAGCTGAGGGGCTTTTTCAAAAAACAAAAACCTCAAAAAGCCAACCAAATTTTTAAAAAAAACCTTTGAGTGTCTTCCTATAGTTTTAAAGTATCTTTTTTTCCTTGAAACACTGAAAATTTCTAAAAACTCTATGTTCTTTATATACATGCAATTATAATATACTTCCCAGATAGCTTTTTCAACTTAAAAATAGTATTATTACATTGTCAATTGACTAATGGAATCTTTGTCATTAGAATTCTAGCTTTAATTTTTGTACCAATTTTTGAGATCATGACAAATACTAAGTTGCATTTTGGGCTTTGGTTTTTGGTTTCTTTGGGGTTTTTTGTTTCTTTGTTTTGTTGCTGTTGTTTTGGGTTGGGCTTCACATATCGACCATCCCTTTGAACTTGACCCACAAGTAAATTCATTACAGCACCCCATTTTAAGAGTATCTTTGGGTTTTTATTTGCAAGAATCTCACTGAAAGAGCAAAATCACAAACAGAATACATATATCTGTGTACGTATATATATGTGAATTGTTCATAAAACCTGGATGAAAAGTGGATTGAAAGTCATAGGCATTTTAGCTTCATCAAACTTAAGAATTCTTATGTAAACCTCATACATTGCTGTGCTGCTGGGTCAGAGTATCTGATTGCCACACATTTCACTGGTAGTAATTCTCCATCAGTAATGTTGCAAATTTGTGCTCTGAGACTGTGCAAAGCATTTGTTTGGATGAGGTGGCGGCCCCACAGAGCACAGGGCATGTATTTATACTGAGGTAGAAAAGAACTTGCTCAATTTTCCATTTGATTTCTTATTTTGAATAGATATAATTATGCTGGATTTAGAGCAGTGAGAAACTCCTGGGTTTGGTAATGAAAATACAAGTATAGATTTAATCTACCAACAGGTCAAAGCTTTGAGTCCACACAAATGATTTATATTTTGGCCATACTCACTGTCTCATTCCAGCAGACCTGTAATATCCTGTGTCTAGGATGGAAACCCTAAGACACATCATTCTACTGCAGTGTTTGTACCCTTTCAATTAATGGCTCGGGAACAGGCTTAAATTCATGGGTTAGAGTGCTTGAGGATTTCTAATTATCATTATCCATTAGGTTTTTTTTGCCATTGTAAGGATGTTTTCCACTTTGTAAAACTGTACTTTCTGGTTTGTTTCAGTGGTACTGCAAAGCCATAGAGTGGCAAAAGATGGCTCAACTATTTTGTTGAAACTTGGAAAACCCTAACAGCCCAGCCCAGAAAGTAAAATTTTTTAGAGGTTTAAACAGACACCTCTGTTGCACTGCCTACCAGCCACCAGAGGAGTATAAAGATTCCTAACTATACTGAGAAATTTTTTTCAAGGAAGAAAACAAGAAATCCAACAAAAGAATTATATGAAGTGAAATCAAAGGAATTTTTATATGACAAAATTCTTAATTTGCAGAAATCAAATGAAAATAAAGATCACAGTGAACTTTTATACTATGCAATGTGAGCTATCTATTTTTAAAAATAAAATGATAGTTTTCTTGTAGGAGCAATCTGGGTTGTTTTGTATTATAGATATGACAAATTGTCATTTAAAAATATATCAGACTAAGACATTTATAAAAGAAAAACAGTCATAGCCCTGAAACCTCAACCCAGGAAAATTAGTAGCTGTGGGAGAAGTTGAAACACACCTTTCTCAAATAGTTTGGCATCTTCTCATTATTTCTAAATGTGGAGGGCCTCCATTGCTTTGGGGATAATGTAGAAATGGAAAAAAGTTCTTGACTAAAATTTTAAGATTTTTTTCCAAATCCCCTTACAAAGCCCTTAAGTTCTTGGGTGTCATGAAATTAGAACCTGAGTACTTCCTTGAAAATACTGAGTAGCTGTGATTCCTCATCTCTATGCATGCACCTTTTCAGGCCTCCCAAGTTTAAAATTACACTGTGTTACTATCACGGAAGGCCCCAGGAAACACATGGAGAACAAGAAGCAGCACATCTCGCAAAAGAGATAAATTCAACCATAAAACATATTTGGCTTTCATAACATACACTTACATTCCTGCCTGGGGGAGGAGGGGCAGTGGGGGGAAGGCTTAGATCCCCTTTCTAACAACAGGAATAGCAAACACAATCATTGTATTCACCCTACACCGGTACCTGTTCCTGGCCCACAGGCTGTTTCCAGGCAACTCACGCATGCATCCCTCCTTCCCATTATTCATACACTGCAAACTTTCCAGTGCATTAACCTGCAATCGTTCATCTCTCTGTAAAACCTGCCTCACAGTCCTTGCATGCTAGCCACAATCTTGTGTGCTTTCCCCAGCATACATGTGTCAAAAAAATCATCCTTTCAGGACTTTAGCTAGGTTGTCTGGATCATACTTCTTTTAATTAGGTTTTCACTTGCTATATCCAAGCACACTTTCCTGCCATATAGCTACTAGTCACAAGGCAATCTTAATTACGTTAATCAGACTTTCCTAACTAATACAATTAACTATAATTAGTTGATCCCTTTCCTCCTATACTTTGTTCCCCTAGGGGGATTAGGAGTTATTAAACTGGATGAATTCCCAATCCCTCTTGCTTGACTGTCCCCCAGAAGGGCCCCAGGGCCAAAAGGCAGGAGCTGCACTGCCCATGCTCTTGCCTGACCCAGCTGAAATGAGCAGAAGGCCCTTGAAGAGGCATTGACTGAAAATGTGCTTTCCATTAAAATCACTTTACATGGAGGATGGAATTCTCTTCTTCAAGGCATTCTGCTTAATCATTAAAACGTTTTTTAAACCAGCTGTGGATTTTCCTGCAGCGCTGAGCTGGTGATTGTCATCAGCTCTTCTGCAGAGGCACATACTGCAGTTACTGCTGCACAGTCCTTTCTTATTCATACTGCAGAGGAAGCTCCCCTTACAGGTATGTAGCTGATTGTCCATTGCCTGGCATGCAGAGTAGTTGAGTACAGTCAGATGAGTCAGAAATTTACAGTAAATGAGTTGCAAAGGAATCCTGTCCCATCTGGCATTATTATTCTGTCTCTGTTTTGCCACAAGTGACCAGCACATTGCTAAAGCAATCTTCAGAGGTCTCATATGATATTTCTCTATAAGTACCATCACCACATGTTGCACAGGCACATTTCTCACCAGCTAGAGGTTCCAAATGCTTTGTACAGGCTTATGATGCAGAAGGCATATGTAAGACCTACAAAGGATGTAGATATATTTAAAAAAATATATTGAAGAGGTAATTTGGCTACTCTGGATGACCTGAAAATACATGATCCAAAAACACAATAAAGCTTTTGAAAGCCTGGTATAATAGAATAGAGAAAAGAGGTGAGCATTTCTCAAAAGCATGCTTATCGCCACCAAACAGAAATACCTGCAACTTACTGACAAATATACTATTAAAAGGAAATATAAAAGAGTAAAAGTAAAAAAAAAATATGCCAGGAGCAGCCCTCAATTAGCAGGGATAATGGTAGATGACAGAATAACCTATTCAAGCCTAAACTCAGCCTTTTACTGACACTATTCCTCACTTCCTGCCTTTTTTATGCTCAATGCACATACAAATGAGCACAGTAGGTACAGTGACACAGTGCAAGGTTTCAAAGTGTATATCTGCTTACACCATCCTGAGTCATATTCCTTGCATACTTTATAATTCCAATAATTTTTTCCATTGTGACTGTAAGTTCAGGCTGCTGACAGTGAAATTGTAAATGGCCATGCTCCAGGGACAGAGCCTACTCATACATCTCAGCCTCAGGGAGGAATTTCAAATTGAAATCATAAACTGATTTGAATACCTACTGCCATCGTTAATTTGTAAAGTGATGCCTGTGACCTCTGTGAATGTGTCAGTTTTGGGTTCAGAGTCTACATGCTCCAAAGCATGTGTATTGCAAATTTAAATGCTTCTTCTCATGGACAGCGTTACAGTATTGCAGGGGGAAGGTTGAAGGAAAGTGTGTCAAATGAGACTGCAGCAAGGAAGAGAAAAGATCAGCAGCTCTTGCAGTGGTAGGGCTGAATTAAGCACAGTTATACCTTGAGATTGCCTAGAGATTAATAAAGAACCTAGAATATTTGCTGAATTTATGTCTCTCTGTATATATTTCTCTGTTGTGCTGAAGATCTTGTTTCTTGTCAAAATGGAAAGATACTTTATGTATAAAGCAAATAATTTATTGTTGAGAAAACGGATACTTTATCAATCTAATCAAAGAATCATTAATACTCCAGACATACTTATATAAAAATAAAAAGACTTTTATTTGGAAAAATGCCAATGATACAGTTAAAATTGTTATACATACACTTAGTTTCTGTCCCTTTTTTTGGTGTAATGCCTACCCTTCCCCTGGTCCTCTGGGCCCTAATGTTGGTGGTTTCACACTTGTGGTGGTGGCAGAGTATTCCAGGGAGTTGTTGGCACCTGGAGTCCTCTGCTAGTAGGAATTTGATCATCATGGTGATGGTTTCTTGATCCTCACATTAGAGATCCAAGTGTGGTCATATTTATGTGTTTGCTAGCACACTTTTACATCTTCCTCTTTCTTATTTGCCTCTGTATCCACATTATATTCAGTTTCATTATATGGTACATTTTGCATATGGATTTAAAGATGTTCCTCTTGCTTTTACAGTATGTGTATATATATGTAAGCCTATATGTTTATACATCTCTCTTTCTGCACTCGTATATGGAAACTAACACCATTTGCTATGTTGCATATTTACAGATTAGGAAGTGAATGCTTTTGGGAGATTGAGACACAAAGTTTTAGATTTACACTTTTTTACATGGTTTCTGTGTGGTAAGCATATCCCAGAAAATAATTCCTTTCATTTTTGTCTGGAAAATTCCCCTATGTTCCAAATTCTTCACATGTAAGTTATAACTGCTGGGGTTTCATTAGATATTGCTTGAATTGTCACAGGCAGATGCAAATTAGCATTAACAGATTTTGGCTCATCACATGTGATGCATACTTCTGAATTAGGCTAAAAGTTTTTTTATCTAATCTGTAAACCTAATCTATCCTGAAGAGAAGATTACATTAATTTTAATTTACTGGGAAAACATACATACACAGATGAACTTTAGTTCTTTAAATCACATTTTACCTGTTTAATATCTGTGTGAGAAATTAATCTACTGCAAGGGACAGTGCAGTTTCAATACAACTTACTGCTTCCATTCACAGCCAAAAATACTGGGACACAATGAAAACAGAATTTGGCATTAAAGTACAGCCTTGTTATAGAGCAGGGTGTGCTGGAAGTGTCAAAGCCTTTGAGTGTCACCATGATTAGTGATAAAGAGTAGAACAGTAACAAGATGTGTCATAAGTGGGACACCTGTGAGATGCTGGAAGTTACAGATCAGGAGCACAGCAGACATAGCAGGAAAAAAGAAATACTACTGCGGAAGAAAAGTGGAAACAGTTTAATTTAAAGAAATAAATCTGGAAGCAGGGGGAGTCAATATCTAACAGAACTGTTAAGAGGACCCTGGGAGAAATTAGAATAGATGTGTCAGAACATAAGGAGTGGGTGGAGGAGGCAGCTCTCCTCTAATACAAGGTTACAGACATTTGTCTTTTACCTTTCCATTAGTCCCCTATAAGGAAATAACTTTTCTCTCAGGTTTGTTTGCAATGATATGACCACTCCTAAGCCTTATTTCAGATGAAAGGAGCCAGTTTAGCAAAGAGTTCTCATTAAAATGTCTAAAGCTAATCTGGCTTATTTGAACAGAAATACCTTATAAAACTATATTCATATGAATATATTCTACATTCATTTATAGAAGTAGTGGAGGCAGCTGATTGAAGAAGACAATGGCAACCAGAAAAGGCTGAGGAGCTGCCAGAAGCCTCATAGCCAGCATCAGAAGAGAGTGCATTTGTCTATTGCTGTCTTGCAGAAAGTTGCCCTGGTACCCAGGGTAGAACAGATTTCTAGTGTGCAGTGTGTCCTTTTGGTAGCTAACTGCCTCTCCACCCCTGGACAACAATAACTGTACAGAAACCACTATTGAATAAAAGTAAATGGTAGAAAGCAAGAAGAGAAATATAAAAATCCCACTCAACCAATAAAAGCTCAAACTGAACAAAAAAAACCCCAAAAACTCAGCAGAAAGATACAAAGTGCGTTGGGAGGAAGGAGTTAAAACTGAAGGATTTGGTGAGGAGGATGATAGGTTTGCTCAGCCTTGCAGCTGGGAATGTCAAGGCTGGGAGAATAACTGTGGGAAACCATCTATTTTGCCTACTGCTGTTTATCCTGCGTCTGTTTTGAGAAGTAGAAATTTTGTGTGGAGATAACTTCAGTGTTTACAGAGACTTGGAGGCCCTCTCCCAGATGTGCTTGAGCTCCCTGTCTTGGGAGAGAGATCAAAGCAGAGATCATAAAAGCAGAGAGGAAAATCACAACCATGGGGAAGGTTGCACATGTGCCAGGCCTTTCTGATATGTGAGGCTGGGAATGGCCTGGGCACTTTTTGCCCCTTGCTATGATGGAATAAACTTAGCAGTGTGTGTGTGTCTGTTTTACCCAGCCTAGTGATGGAACAAATCTCTTTACACTTCAGCTGTGGGTTTTGGCCATCTTCATTACCTGCAGATATTCATTTCACACCATGTACCAGCAGTTCTACTCAGTACACAAATCAGACTACTAGCAGGAGGTTTGGAAAATCCTACATTAGACGTGTACACAACTTTACTAGTGGAAATAGAATGTTTTATTAACAATGAAAATAGGGATGGCTACGATGGATTGTAATGTGGATTATCTGTCTTACAGAAAATTTTAAGTGTAGGCTGCAACTTTTCCATCAATACAAGGGTTTGTAGGACTTCACCTCTTCTGTCAATTTTATTTGAAATTGGAGAGCAAAGGGGAAAAACTCACTGAAGAACACATTGTTGCAATTCTATGTAAAGGCTTGCATTCACTGGAAAAATTAGACTATGATAGTAGTATGAATATTTATGGGTATTGAGCATGAGTGTAGCAAATATATGTTTATAGTTACAGGTATAGATATATGTATATGTACATATATGAATAACCAAAAATAATCATATATAAATGCTTTTTTATTAATCATTCTTACTCTTTCCCTCATCTTTGAGGTTCTAGAGACATATCTTTCTGTCTAGCTTGCTTTGTGCTCTGTAGTTTTTAAAAAAAATTTGTAAGAATCTATAACTTGTAACATTCTTTAAGGCAGATGTATTAGTTGTATATAATACTAGAGTATTACAACTAATATGGATGTTTTATTCTCCTCTATTTTGTTTCTTGATGACTGAGCTATTATAATTTTATTTCAATGTATTAGACTAGTTTTGTATTTCCCTTCAGCTTAAAAAAAGGTGTGGTGATCTCAACTCATATAAGTAAATTTTTTTTTTTTTCTTTCTGGCAATCTAAGAAATTCTCTTCTCCTACTCATTGTTAGGACAGAAGGCAAGATTGTGTATTTTGAAAATGCTTCCAGGTGGAAGCATTTGCAGCTGGAGACGAAATAGGGATTGAGGGACTTTTTACCCCCTTAAAATTATCTCCATTCACAGGAGACAGTGACAGTGTCTCTCATTCTCCAGGACACAGTTCAAGCTTTTTTGAGTTGTGTCTCTAGTTTTGGTTTGAGCAGGAGATTATTTTACTGGTCTCATTTTTATTGGCATTACCTAGCTACATTTTGCTTTATCCTAGTCACTAATAATATTATTCCTTCTATTTTATTGTGGCAGCTGACTACAAGCAAACAAATTAATGCCAAATTGAGCATGAGTAAATTACATATACTCATTACTTTCACACATACTTCCATAATTAATAATAATAATTACAAACAGTAATTTAAAATCCTAGATAATGCATGGCAACTTCTTTACAGTTTGAACTCATAATGCAGGGTTTCTTCATAATTTCTCTTTTTAGATGCATTATCAGGCTGAAACTTTAGCATACAGTTTTCTGAATAATAGGTTTTGAACATGCTCAGCTCTCTCTTTTCTCTTTCCTCTTTCTCATCAACACAGCAGGATCTCATCAAAGAAATATGAGACTACCATATGAAAAACTTGCGCACAGTTAAATTTACTAGAAGACACAAAGTTACTTCATGGTGAAATGCAAGCCTTGCTATCATTTTAAAAAGAAGTGCCTGGGTGCTGCCACCTAATAATTCCCTGTTTTGCCTAATTTGAGGATTTTGGTTTCAAGAGTCAGAAATTTAATATTATTAACAAAAGTCACTAAAACAATAAAAAGGTGGTGATGGTCTTGACAGCAGAGCCGGGTAATATGGTCTTGTATTACTTACAGTGGTTTGGAATACTGATGCAGCATACATGTTCTGGAAATTAGATATAGGAGTGTATTTAAGGTTGATTGAAGAATCATATATTGTTAATCCTTTCATTATTGCTTTGATGAAGAAACATTACAATGCAGGTTAATTTGCAGAAGTAGGGTTGCTTGCAGATTAGAAGCTGACCGGAGAAGAGTTTATAAGCAGCAATATATGTAATTAAATCCCATGTATAAGTGACCTTCTGTGCTTACATATTTGCGTGTTTGGGTTGTTGATCCCGTAAAATATTACCTGATAAGCAAAAATGCCCTGGCACTGGCTATCTGAATTATTACCATATACATTTAGTTGAACAGACATTTAGTTGAACAGAATGAAGCCAGATCTCAGAATCTGCACAGAATATGTATCCAAATGACCTGAACCAGGCTCTTTAGCTCACAGTGCTAGAGAGTGGAGGAAGAACTTTATGTATTAGAACAACACAAGCAGCTTTGTCCCAGGCAGTGGTTTCAGTAATCAAAACAGATATTTTTCTTGTTGTACTGTTGAAGTTTCAGGTGAGTCAGCAGCCATGCACTAATTAGAACTCACCACCAAGGAATGCAAAGGTCATGGCTGGAGCAACATCAGTCCTCACTCTCTTCTCCATTATCGAACTTTCCTGTACAGGTAAATGTGTCCTTTGCATCTTTGCTTAATAAAAAAATTGGTTATACACTGCAGAAACCAAAAAAGGCTCCAGTGAGCTGTTCCGGGAGAACAGTTCAAGGAGATTGCACCAGAATGACTTCTCAGAAATGCCTGAAATTCACACCTTCAAAATCAATATTTGCAAATACTTCAAATATTGAAGTAGCAATACTTATTCTGGAAATTTACATAAAGAGAATGTCCTTATTTCACGCCTGTCTTATTTACTAGCCAGAATCAGAATCTGTAAGTGGCAAAATTTTCCTTGATCTTGAGTATGTAAAAAACCCCTGCAAAATAATGAATATCTGACTTTTCTATGTTTTGCTATTTGATTTGCTAATATTAAAACGTACTACATATTCAATCTTATGTTTATTGTTTCTTCAGTTACAGAAGAGATACTGTACAATAAATTCCATAGAATTCCCTAAAATTTAGCATTTGAAGTCTCTTAGGCTTTTCACACAAGTTTGATGCTAAATGCAGCTGGGCATTGACAAGATCTGTGAAAGCATCACTGCCCTGGGCTGCTCTGCATGGAGAGGGGACCCAGGAGCAGAGGGTGACAACATCACAGGCACACCAGCAAGGACCTGAGCCCTCTCGCAGGACCTGAGCAAGATAAAAGCCCAGGGATCGCAACCAGTGCCAAGAGTTCAGTGATTGACAAGCAAGTCCATACTGAGGACAAGCCAGAAAGTCACATCAGCAGATTAAGAACCTGATCACCAAGAATAAGAAAAGTGGCAAAATAACTCAGGCAATGAACAAGGAAAACTGGACTTTTAAATCATGCAAATACTTATAACTCACTTTCACTGTATTTTGATCCTGTTTTAATTCTGGAAAATGTTGAAGCAGAAAATAACAGAATTAATAATATAAAATAATTACTCTTTATGTTATTTCTAATATAATATTAGAAATTAAGAGATAGAGAAATAAGGTTCCCAAAACTGGGAATTCCACATGATTTTTAAAGTAACTTGCTATATTCTACTTTACTGTCATTTAGGAAAACTGATCTCAAGTATTAGTTGCAGTATTTTTACTACTCATAAGTACATGTTGGTACTGATTTTAATTACCTGTAACCATGATCCACCACTTAAGCAAGTTTTTAAGCCTGTGGTTCCTTTTGACACTTGTAGTTTTCTCCAAGAATTCATAGTTTCTAAGAATTCATAATTCAAAGCCTTATGACTGGCATATTTTTATTTCTGTAGCCACACTCTAGTCTGTGACCTAATTAGATACATTTAGCAAACCAATGTGCTAACAGTCAGGTAAAACATGCAATTTTTGTATTTTCATGATGATATTCTTCTTTCCAAGATTATGTAAAAGCATTGTTTTAGAGATAACCATAGAAAACAAAAAAAATCAAAGATTTTTGAAGAAAATGTGTGCTCCATCAGTTGATGTTTTTATTCCTTTTGCTTGGCCTTCCTTTTCTCCTCCATGTGAAGGCAAAAGGTTTGATTGTGTTTTCATATTAGCAATATTGATATAATTTTAGTTCTTATACTCTGGTGTCTACCTGATTTCTGTGGCCCAAGGTCTTCACTGGTGTAGCTGGACTACTTTTGTTGCCTGAAGTGTTGATGTTTCTACTACTAATTGGTTTTCATGTTTACTTCCCCTGAAGTACTTAAGAAAAGATTTGTACCATCCATCTCTAAGTGGAGAGGAAATGTTTCAGCATTAAGCTTTATTACATTTCTAGATCCTTCCTTAGTATTTCCTCTTTACCACCTGCTTGGCTTCATACTGTTTGTTCTCTTTGCCTCTTAATTTAAGCTTGCTAATCATCTGTTAATGCAGTTTCAATGAAACATCCCTTGCATGAAACCTCATCAGCTACTTCATTACCAGATCTTATTGAAGTCTCTCCACCTATTATCACCTGGCCAAACTTCCATTATGTTTTGTCATTGAGAATGTGGGGAAGGAGAGATTCACTTATGTGAGCACTAATAGGAAATAAAAAAAAATAAATTTGACTTAACCTTGGTACAATGAATAAATGTTTCACCACTTGAAAAAATAGACTCCAGCTTAAATTACATTTATAGGCATCTGTTTGCTTGCCAGTTTAGCTAGATAGGACATTCAGGTACCATTAATGCATATAACAGCCAAATCTAGTACGTGTAATGAAGTATTCAGAAAAAATACCCATTCCAAATAATTTCTAACATTAGAGGATACTAGGCAAATATGGAAATTTAGTAATATTACCACTTATTTGCATTTTAGTTCTTGGGTTAATAGTTATTTGATCTTCTCATCTTACACCGAGACAAGAAATAAACAAGCTATAAAAAAAGTCACAGGTTATGATATCAACGTATAAAAGTGTCAGTTTTACAGAGTTCTGTAATTTTCTTTATACAAGACAGTCTTTTCCTTTAGGTATAGCTAAATAAAGTCCTTAGAACAGCTGTTTGACTATTATTTAAAGATAAACTTTGCACTGCAGATGTTAAAGAGTAGCCCAATGAAAGTTTCGTAGGCTTTGTAATATTTTAAAGAGATTAATTTTTGCCTTCTCAAAGTTATTAATTAGAATATTTAAGTTTTTGTGTCAGACTCAAGGGACAAACTCTACGAGAAATGCAACACCAGCAGTAAGCAAAAAGGATAGTTATGTGAGTACAAGAATTTAGTCTTTACAATTTAACCCATGTCTTGCAGGACAGAACTATAGTTATCATAAGATTTAATCTCTTACCAACATATTGCTCATGAAGACTGTCAGCTGATTGCTGTGGCAAGTGGACCTATTTGCTTGATCCCACTGCAGAAGCTGAGGAAATATTCTGCACTGCACCTTGCCAGTGTATTTTTCACACTCCAGAAATGGGAACAATTCAATTTCCATGGTGGCAGCAGTTTTTTCCCTTTCTTTGAAGGATACTGACTAGTGTAAAATCTCTATGGGGCTGTAATACCAGAATTTAAACTCACTGAATTTCTCAAAATGCTAGTAAAAGAAATTTATTTAGATATCTGATGTGTTGAGCAATTTTTTCTTAGAGAAAGAGCAGAGTGAAAAATTTCCACAAATGAAAAGTAATGAAATATGTCATATTCTTTCCTAAATTTCAGTGTTTACCTGTCCTGTGTTCCAGAATTGAACTTCAAGTGATTCTAATCTGATATCATATATAATTCAGACTGTAGAGTGTTTTTATTATTCTTATATGAAATCCAACATCCTCTAAGTGTAAAGCCTGTAACTCGTACATGCTCAGATTTCACATAAAATATTAATTTCTTTGAGTTCTGCATAAGGCTGATTTGTAAACTTGTTGTCATGAGGGCTATATAGTTATTATGCATATCTTTACTCTAATGGGGATCTACAATATCATCTTCCATCAAGACAAATAGTCTTGACTTGCAAGTCAGAGAATTTTTCTCTTCATTTTAGTTAAATTGATTCTGATGGCTAGTCACACTCTCAATTAAAAAAAAAATCCTAATTTGATGATATCTTTCAACCAATATTTTTTTATGGTTTTCTCTACTACATCAACAAAGTCTTTGGAAAAAAGAATTCATATTGTGAGGAAGACTTGATCTGTTATGTGCAAGACCTTCCAGCCAAATGAATTGAGTTTCTAAAATCCATCTTACAATAAGACTTTTTTACTAGCCCTTCAATTTGTGGCTCTTTTATTATTATTGTCCATGACTTCTTAAATATGATTCTTATAACTGAATTGCATTCATCATTTATGTAATATCACTTTTTTTGAATTTTTTAAAAATAGAAACAAATTTCCCCTCTTTATTATTGTTCTTTTTATATTTCAGAATATCATATATCCTTGACTATGTTCTGTAATGTGTTCTTGTTGCCCCATGTCCACTTTGCAGATTAGTATTATGAACTCATTTATGAATTACATCTGAGGGAATTTTTAAAATTTACTTTTGCATCAGTAGCTCAGAATTTAAAATCATGTCAAAATGAATGTTAACACTTAATTAAGCTGTTTAGATAGATCCAGTGTATTGATTCCTACATAACACTACTTTTTGCTCTCTTCCAGTTGGTCAGTTCTTAATCCCCTTTTTCAAGGGATTGTGAAAACTATGTGCTAATTATTTAAGTCTGCTCAACTGTAAATAATGCTTTTGTAACATGTAAGTATATTACATCTGTAGTTGCCTCTGTCAGTCCAGCTTGTAATCTTATAAAAAAATGAAATCAGTTTTATTTGATAAGACCTGTTCTCCATCATGTGTTATTGATTGCTTTTATATTCCTCTTAATTTAATTATGTATTGATTGAATCACATTGGCTTTCCATTCTTCTGCTCAAGGATGATAACATGGTAATCATATAAATATATATATGCATATACACTTTAGCTGGGTAAACCTACTCTCTCCATTGGCACACTATTAATCTCTTTTCTTGAGAAATTACACTTCTATTGTAATATTGATGCCATTTTCTATTCATCACTATTGATCAATAATAAACAGCAGGAAGCTGGACAGAACCCCTGCTGAATCTTTATGAGGCTTGGGCTCATTTGTGTTATTCAGACCTGCTAATTTAAGGGGATCTTAATGAAGAAAAGAAACTAATGTGAAGAGTGACATTCATATGATTGGTTTTATTTGTTTAAACGTAATATTTGGAACTTTGGTCAGGATCCTCTGTCTCAAAGAAAACATCTGATTTATGAACAAACCATGGTCACAAGGTCTTTGTTGCCTTGATCACAGCAGACACACAACAATTGGTTGGAGATTGTAGGTTGGTTAGATGTGATCCTGCTCTGTTTTGTAACAGAAGCAACTGCTCCTGGCTCCCAGCTCCCATTAAAGTCAAAACGCAGAGGAAACCCCCTCTGATAGAATTTTGCCATGAGAGAAATTCAAATCTCCTATTGCATGGGAACTCTGTGGGAACTGGGAACTTCCAAACCATGAAGGTGCCCTTGGCCACAAGCCCTTGTATTTTGGAGCCACAGCTTACAGGTCCCTTGTGAGCAAAAAAAGGGTTAATTTACTCACTGAGTGATAGTAAAGTAAAGCTGATACAACTTAAATTAGAATAATACAAATAATCATATCTCCAAAAGTAAACTCCTGAGAAGATGGTTTCCTTCACACCTTCAACAACTGATTTTTTTCAGACTGAAATACATTTTTTTCATATTAGCAGCATCTCTTTAAAGTTGCTTTTCATTTTTGGAGTATCCCTTTCATTTTAATTACAGACTGCACATTGGATTACAGGGGCAATGTTTGTCATCCTTATTAATCATTATGCAAATTATTTGTCAGATGTTTAGAATAATATGTATTTCCTCTAAAAGGTGAATACAAGCTAAATATATTTATTAACTGGTAAGCTGCATTCAATAATGAGGTAGTTCCATCTGCTTCAGGCTTGGGTAGACTTATGATTATCACCTATGGCAATTCAATTCTGTGTGCTGATTGCTTTAGAATTTTGTAGCAATGTAGCTTCATTCTTCTATTTTCTTTAACAAGATTGATAGAATTTGTATTTACTGATGGGGTCTGCCTTCTTTATTATGTGCTGAGCTCATATAAAATCTAAAAATAAAGAGAGACATGAAATCATGTTTATAAACATTATTCCCATAATTAGTATATTTCCTTGATTTAATTTTTTTTAGCTCTTTAATTCTGCAAGGATTCTGTCTCTTCTATGAATTAATGTATTGAAATGGATGACCTGTGAATATGTGAGGAACAGCCTTTAACCCAACAGGAATAAAGCTGCAGTAATTAGACTAACGGGGGAAAGAGAGGAAATTTGAATGAAACTCCCTCATTTTCTAATAGACATGGCTCAGGCAGGTTATGTCCTGTGGATCCCCACTGCCAGTGATTTGACAAGCTGGTGGCCCTTGTTGAAGTGACCTCTTCAAAGGAAGCAGCAAATTTCTCATCTTCAGGTGCAGAAGCAACATAAAACCAATTCTAGAACAAGAGGAAGAAATGTTAGATACAGAAATCAGGTCACTGAGCTGGTTCCAGCATAGCTCTACATCTCAGCAATGAGGCCACAGAAGATTAAGCACCAAATCATACTGCATAATTCTTTACCAGTGTCACCTTATCATTCTATTAATTCTTCGTATGAGAGATAATTTTAAATGAATTTCTCTTTCAGCTTTTGTGCAAATGCCAAAGAAAAATAAAAGATGACCTTGAAACTCATTGAAAGTCATGGTTAGAGACTCAGGCCAAGCTGGAAAAACTGCTTTCTCAGTACTCGTTCCATGAGACCTTATACACTGGGAATTATAGATTATTTTCTGAAACAAATAGTTCTCAGAGGTTTATGTTATGTTTAGGTTTGATACACACATATTCACTGGGCAGAATATATTTAATTTTCATTTTCAAAATGACTACAACTTAACTAAAGAATTCCAAAGAAAATTCAAATAAATTATAGATTATTTTGTATATTTGGCTTCTTTACAGTTTTCCCTCAAAATATCAAGAATTCTTTATTGGTTTTTTTGGAGGGTAGTCAAAAGGGGGACTTCCCAGAATACTTAGAGCTTTTCTGTATTAAATCAAATGGGTTTTTTCCCATGTGAAGTTTTAGTTGAGTTGTATTTTCTTATTTCTTTAACTGTATGGGCAAAGACACAGTGTATCTTATAAAATTATCCTGGATAAGAAAATATAAGATCTCTGATAGGATTAACTTCTTCATGAAATGCCCATGGTGAAAATTTTTATCAGTACAAATTTTCAACCTTGATCATTGCATTTATCCCCAACCTCACTTGGATATCAGAAAAATTTCTTACCTCTATGTAGAATTTGAACACATGGTCTACCTGTTCTTCATGTCTTCATGCTTCCATTTATTCTAGTAGTGTTAACACTCCTCATAAATTCTAATATACATATTGTGCTGCATATCCCCAGCAGTCTATAGAGCACTTCTTTGACTTCACAGGGGTAGGAGCTGGTCTTGGTAGCAGCAATATCTGCTGGCAGGACAAGAAAAAATTTGCTTCTGTTCATGATGTCCTTCTCTTAAGAGGCCTATTTATAATTTTCTTTTATTACAAAGATGAGTTTAATTCTTACTCATCTCCAGAAAGCCAACATGGCAACCATATTTAATCTTCAGCACTGACAAATACTTAAAATAGAAATGTCTTACATCAAAGTGTAGAAAATAGCAGTGTAAAATCCTGAACATTCTTGATGAGAAATCAGCCCAAGTTTAATTAATTAAGCTCTCAATTTATGATCTTTATCACATGTTTGTTTCTAAGGCTGTGTATACTCAAGGGCCTTATTGGAAAGAGAGTATTGTGTTGTTGCTTTTTAAAATTAAGTAAAGATAATATTAATTAAATCTGTCTGAAAACTAGGGTGGAGTTTTACTAATGCTTTATGAGAATTTAATCTAGATTGTCAATAAAAATGAATTTTCGATTTTCAATGAAAACAAGTTTGAATGTTAAATCTAATAACAATAATGAAGGAGATCAGTGACTACCTTTAAAAAGACTCATGGATTTTGGGTTTTTCCTTTGTAATACAAATTTCAAAAGACTGTTTACAATTATTAAATGAATATTCTCCTTAGACAGATACTGAACTGACAGACATGACAAGAGAAAAACTGTTTTCAAGTCCATGGCACATGCAGGTATAGAGTTAGTGTAGTATTCTCATCCTATCAATACAATTAATATCTGTTAATAGAGAAGGATGCCTGTAGCTGATAGAGCATCTGAGACAGATTCATTTGTTGCTCTCCCCTTCTGATAAGACTAGCAGATAAGGTAATAATTACTGTCATTTAAGTTTTCCTTTCCATTGGTACAGATGTTTATGACTGCATTTAAATAGTCACTTATACCATATTTTGAAGTTGCATTTACAACTGTATATTTATCTTAGGCCAGGTGAATACTGAAGGGTGAATAGTGATGACAAGAAGAAAATAAAATGTGCATTTACTTCAATACCTAGACAGGCCTACAGTTTTATGTGTGCATTATATTTTGTAGCTCCTTAGGCATGTCATAGCATAATTTTCCACCCATTTTTTGAATACACTTAGAAGGTATTCTTATATAAACATATAGCATTTCAATTGAGGGAAGGACATTAAGTGACAGAAGCAATAACACACAGTGCCTATGATGCAAAATGCAGTGTTATGCAATGAGTACTTAATTATTTTCGAGGCTGTGTCAGAAAACCTCAGCACAACATAATCTTGCCCTCTGAGAATCTTGATGGTTTTGGCTGGGATTGAGCTAATTTTCTTCATAGTGTCTGATATGGTGCTATGTTTAGATTGTGTGACCAAAGCAGTGTTGATAAGACAGGGATGTTTTAGCCATGGCTGAGCAGTGCCTAATAGGATCAATTCAGGTCTTTTTCTCATGCTGTACAGCCAGAGAGGACGTTGAGGGATGTGCCATAGGTCAGGAGGGGACATGACTAGGTAGATGACCAGAACTAACCAAAGAGNCTCCACCAGTTATCTTTTTCTTCTTCTGTGCCCTCTCCCCCAGAGGTTTCCAAGGAAAACTCCACGGCAGCTACAGAGATATTTCATGTCATAAAGAAAAATGGGGATGTCTGGAGTTATGGCATTTCTATTTCATTATGCATGATGCAGCCTGCCTTTCCTGGGGATGGTCCAAGCAGCTGCACAACCATGGGAAGCAGTGAATCAACTCCTTGTGCTTTGCTTGCAAGTTGGTTTAGCTTTGGCTTTACCTGCCAAATTGCCTTTATCTCATTCCATGGATTGTCTTGCTTTACCCTCCTTGCTCTCTTCTCCGTCAGCTGCAGGGAGCAGCCCGTGCTGCAGTGATGAGGGCTGTGTGATAAGAGATACATACTGGGGTTCAACCACCACAGAAGCTGATATGCAGGGTCTTTTTCCACCATGCTAATCCTCAAAGGTGGGTACTCAGGCCTGTATTAAGGCCTGCTGAAGAGATTCTTTCTTTCCATAACTGCAGATGACTCTGTGATCAGAGTGATGGAAGAAAGAAGCCTCTTCTTACTAAAAGGATGTCATTATGGGATGCCGTCCTTAGCATGCTGTCCAAGTTAGCACTTCAGAAACACAGCACCACATTTTAAAAAGGGGTTTAAATGCTAAAATGAAACTATTGTCAAAACTGTGCAACTTCTGCACCCTGACATCTTCTGCTGAGATGTAGAGCTCTGCTGGAACCAGTTCAGTGATCTGATTTCTGCATCTAGCATTTTTTCCTCTTGTTCTAGAATTGTTTTTATGTTGCTTCTGCACCTGCTTCTGCTTGTGTTGGGGCAGAAGCAAAGTGTCTCCACCACCAATTTCCTGTTTTCTTAATAGCACATGATGTTTTAATCTCCACTTCTCTCAAATTTTCTGCCTTTTCCTATCTCAATCACTCTGCATAATGTAAAGCCCATGTATTAAGAAAGCATGCTGAGGCTTTCTGGCCAAGTCTCCACTCAAGCTAACCACTTGTTCAATCTTATTATGTACAAAAGAGAATATTGATTTCCCTGCTGTCAGTAAGACTTTATTATATGACATGAGGATGAAACAGATCATATCATTGACAGCTGCATATTATAAATGGAATTTCTGTGAATAGTGAGAAAATCTAGAAAAATTGGAAATGTCTTTTCTTTCTTTTTGGTTACCTTAACTGTGCCAATTTATGATATTTAGTAGTCAGATAACTTGTTAAAAGCAATCAATTAATATTCACATGAATTCCAATTATACTTAATTTAAAGAAAGAATAAGAAGTCTAAGTATCTTGCAGAGATTGCTTTGGACACTGTGGCACATGCAACTATGATTTTGTTTTTCAAATACCTTATTTACCTGCCCAGGTCCTGCACATGCCCTAAAAGTAAATTTGCATGAGTCTTCCTAAATCAACAAGTAGATTATCCTTCAACAATCAAATTATCTTCCTGCTGGACTCAAAACTAGAGAGATTTTCTCTTCTTTCATCCACCTATGAATATTTATTACTCTACTAGGTGAGTCTAATAAGAGTCTGATTTAAAGCTCATTCAACTCAAAGGAGCCTTTCAGATTATTTTAATGGGATTTGATGCTGACCCTAAGACTTTATGTCAGTAGACATTACCAAGGGCTGTAAGCATCCTGAAGAGATAGGGAATGAACACAAAGGAGCAGAGTCTGTTTAGCATGTATGAAGAAACTGGATGTTTCAGGTTTCACTAAGAGGTTTTTGTTTAGCTGCTACTTCAACTGAAGCTGACTTTGGTATCTTACTCATGGGGTGTCAGAACTCTGCTTATTTCTGTGTCTTTTATTAGCCTACATTCTGTTTAATACCCACAAGAAAAATAAGATTGTATTGTGCTGCAAACAGTAGAGGGATATTTGCTGGAGTAGCTGTCTAAGTTGTGAAGACTGCTCCCCAAAATAATGGGAGAATATACCTAGCAGAAATTTACCAAAAAGCCTCTAGAAAAATATTTCTTGAAGTAAAATATTTATTTTTAATATATATGTGTATGCAAGCTTGTTGCACAGCTGGCAACAGAAGAAACACTCGGGTCTCAGAGCAGCAGTTGAATCTCCAGGCAGGACTGACCAAAAAGGGGCCTGCCCTTCTTTATTCTCTTATTTTTATATGTTACCAAAGACAACCAAGGATTAGTGAGAGGGATTAACACCTCTGAAAGTTTACAGGACAAAGACATGGTAAATCATCTTTCTCCACCCCAGGAGAAAGGAATGAAAAACAATTCCACAAGTGCAAAACAATCCTGGCCGGTTAGGAAAAACAAGGACCATGTTTACGGAAAATCATGGGAAACTACTGCTGCAAAGTTACAATCATGGAACCCTGCAAAAAGCAGGGCAACACAAGCTGACAAGCACCAGAAGTTTATTATTACTATACGAACACATATAATAATATATAGGCATTTAAATGTTCTCAGTGTCCAAATGGAAACCAATAATGAGTGTTAGATCAGGTCCAGATGAGAGCCATGGTCATGGCCAGAGGTCTGAAGCACCTCTCCTGCCAAGAAAGTACGAGAGAGTTGATGTTTAGTCTGAAAAAGAGAAAGCTCCAGAAAGATCTTATTGTGGTCTTTCAGTACTTAAAGGGGTTTATAAGCAACATCAAGAAATACTTTTTCCCAAGGCCTGTAGGGTTCTGTGTAGTGTTTATATTATTTCCTGAACTATGACTCTGTATATATGACAAGTTATGTATATGAGTAAAAGTAGATTTAAAAAATATTTTTAAGATACAAACTTTGTATTTGTTCCTTGGTAAAATTTAAAGAAAAAAACATAATTAGACTGGAATTAAGGATTGTCAAAGTTTGTTGCTAATTTTATGGTTACAGTAATTATTTTTATAATATTCAAGAATATTTTGTAAACAGAAGAATTAAAATGCTTGTCAAAATAAATTTAAGTATGATCAATAAATATATAAAATTAACACAAATAACTTCTGTTCTGCATTTTTGCATTTATTATTTCTTGTTAAATTTGAGATGCTTTAAATTAAATATTTTTTCCTTCTACTGCCACTGAAAGGCAGAGATAAAGTGGTTTATGTGGCCTAAATATCTGATTATATCAAATGACAACATGGTGTATTTTCACACATAAGTAATTAAAGGCCTGAATGAAAATTTACCAAAAAAATGTGTTAAAATATGTGATTGCACAATATCTCTATAATATGGCTAGATATCAAATTGCAGTGGTGATGCCACCTCCACTATGATACTCCATGGGACAAAAGGGGGCAGCTCAGTCGTGTTCAAGTGTCCTAAATCTAACAGAGAAAGGGCTCTGCAGTTGTACAGGCTGGCCTTTCAAGCTCTGCATCCTAGGGCCTGAAGTACCATCACTATATTTTAAAAAGTGTATGTTTAAAATTTTGTGTTTCAATGTTCATTTCACAGGCTGCTTTTAAACCAATTAGGACATCATGTATTCCATGACATGTCTTGGTCTCTAAACTTTTTGGATTAGGCAGTTGAACAGGTCATTTAGAGCTCACTTACACTTTAAACACCTGAATTTTCTCTTCTCAAATGGGAAGCAATGCCTTTGTTTCTTATCTTAGTGTGGGGCACAGCATGTACATGACCCATCTATTTCCCCTAATTTAGATGTTGTCTTTGACATAGGACATGCCTCAATGGATCATGCACTTAAAATCCAGCAGGTGATATATTTTTTGCTTCAAGCAAGATGAAAATTGCTGATTTAATGTTCCAAGACCTGAGCCCCTCTCCATCATTTCCATTTTATTGTAAGGGTAGTGAAAGAAACTGAACACACAGTTTCTATTAATGAGTCTTACATTTCAAGGTAGAGCTTAAGTTAAAAAAAAAAAAATTAAGCATCTCCTTCGGATTCATAAGGATGATTTCAAACTCCTAATAATATTGTGTCAACTAACCTTAAATTCTACACTTAGAAATGTGAAGTTCTGCAGGATGTTGCAGTCATATTTTTAAGCCTTTTCATATGAAGGTAACAGAGACTAACAGTATTTTCTGTATTAAAATAGGATATGAACAAGGTTCAAAGACACTGTTTTTCAAATTTTTATTATGCGTATGTATGTGTGTGTCTTTGTATTCAGAATGTAAACCTCTGTCATAAAAATGGTCATTATTTTGCTTGGTAAGGCTATTATTGCTGTGCCATTTTATATATTTGGAAAGATACCAAGTATTGTTCTATTTCTAGCCCTTATTTATTCCACTATTCTTAATTAAATTGTCTTGTTAACTGCATAAGGACAGTAACATAGCCTTTAGCTTCAGCTAAGTTCCTTGGGTTTTTTTAAAAGCTAAAGATGGTGGGTTTATTTGATTTATGTTTACATTGGGGTTCTGTTTCATTACTACAAAAAAAGATACATACTTGAGTCATTATTTAAGCTACTCTATATGCTGTTTTCCCTCCTTCATCTGCCTCTTTCACAGAAAGAAGCTGAATATACTACTGAATAAAGCAGCAAGTCACTTGGTGTACAATTAAAATATGTAATTTCTGCCCAGATTCCCTTCCTTCACCAAAGGTATACATTAGCACTTTAATGATGTGTGAAGACAAATCCCAGTTGAAATGCACAAGCCTTCATAATATTTTAGGTAACCAGTAATTAGCATTTTGGAATTGTGTGTGCATCTCACAAGCAATCTGGTTCTCCTCCTCCTTCCTGTTTTGAAGTCAATAGCCTGTGTTACACCAGCCATCTGCAGTTCCACAGACAGGTGCAGGGTCAGCATCACAGCTCCAAGCATGGAGTTCAGAGAGAGATGAAAAAATTGCTAAGCAACTAAGAAGAATTTCCAGCATAATTAAAAACCCTTCCCAGCATTCATTTCTAAAAATATGCATGTTTTCATTTGGTTTTCTTATATTTCTCTGGACATGGTTTGTTCAGACAAAACAGCAAATGGACTTGCTTGCACATTTTAACTGTGTAGAAATAATGAGAAATATATAAGACTAACCATAAAATGCAGGGAAAAAAACCCAACCCAGATGGCTGGTTGAAGACTTGTGGCTTGGAGTTAATAGACTATTCTGCAGTATTGATTGCCTTAGAAACAGGATGCTGCTCTCTAATAGGTGTAGACACCAACGAAAATGCTGAGGTGGTGCGTCAGGTAAGTACAGCATGGGAGATAGGCCTGTGAACTCTCCAAACTTTACACATTGTTGCATCTGCTCAAATTTCAGGTTTTTTCTTTTTTCCACCTTTCTATTGCTTTAGTAAACCGAAAGCTTCCTACAAGCTCCTCCACTTTCTGCATATTCTTGTCCCTTTAATTTGGATCTATCAATGGGGTTTCAGGCAAAGAGAATTAAAATAACAAGATCCTCTATGTGAATAATTATACATGTAACAAGTGCACTTGGTTGAAATAAATTCTATTCGCAGACCTGTCTTACAAGCATGGGGTTCAATGAAGTGCGCAACTGGAGACTTTATATGCACTGAAAAACACTGCCATCAGTGTCAGGCAAATAGAAATTTCATCCAATATCTTCTGAAAATATTGCTATTGGGTGAAGTTATGGTAGGAGTTAGGAAAATAATTTTTCCCCCTTTTTCATGCACATAGTGACTTCAGGATCAGTAAGGCTAAGTAACATTCACTGCTGAAATTTTCATACGTAAAATATATTCTAGTTGATATTATTTATGTATCTAATGATGAAAACTTTTGGTATTACTGCCTAGTGATCTCCATAAAAATTTTCCTTGCTTTTAATGTCACATCAGGGCTTTAGTGACCCTCTAAATTATCAGAGGTTTACAAAAAAAGCAACTTGTATTATTTTATTTTTCAGTAGTAGAAAATCAAATGTGGATGGTATTATTAATGAAACATAGATCAATAACAGAGAGAAAAGTATAAATTTCTTCAAAATATTGTGATTTAGATGAAATGGGGATCCTATTTTTTTCTTAGACTAAAACCAAAAAGCATTACTTGAAGATCATTAAATTTGTATATGCACATAATTAAATCATAGGTGACATTTCAAGTTAGCAATTAGAAAGGTTAGCCAAGGCATCAGTATCTTTTCAGTGAAAATCCTTGCTAAATGACACTGTTAGCAAAAAAAGAAGTTATCTTCTTCAATTGTGTTCCAAACTTATCTTAACCTCAAAACGTGAACTGATTGGATAAATTTGTAATTACCTAGGCATGGTTTTGTTTTGGTTTTTGTTAGTTTGATTGTTTTTTCTTCAATAAATTACTTGGTGTGATGCTTCTACTGCTATAATATAAGCAAAGCGTGAAATTTAGCTTACTTTCAAATGTAAGGCATACATTTTGTATGCTGATATTATTTCTTGATTTTCTCCTGTGCATTATCTAATTTGCATTGTTTGATTTCCATTTACATGCTGATATTTCAGAAGACTGTTCATCCATTCCAGAAATTTAGATGCCTAGTCATACACAAATTTTGATCTACTTCTCCTTCTGCCTACAAAAAGCATCACTTTCCCATTCTAAATCTAATTTCCAAATTAAAATGTCCTTTTAAAATGAGAACATGAAGGTCTTTTGAGAAGATGTACTATTTAATAATTCATTTCTTATGTGCTCTGATGCTGAGCAATAAGTGTTAAAAATGATTAATCCAGTCTGTCTTACCTGCAGCAGAAAGTTGCATTATTGACTCATTCCAGCAGGCAAACATGATGTGAAATCCTTGTGAAGAGTGGGCACAATAAATGTACACGGGCACATGTTAGGACACGGCCTGGGGTTTAACTAACTAAACTCACCATGAGAAACTGCTGGACATGGCATGAGAAATTGCTGGATACGACTGACAACAGAGGGAGAAGTTGACGAGTGCTCTGGGTTGCACTGTGAATAATGGCCAGATTTCACATACAGTTACACAGCAGTGAGGTGAGAGACAGCCAAATCTCATAAATAATTGAGGGGTCAGCTAGGGATCTTTCAGATGTGAGATATAGCTAGGTCAGCAAACCCTCTGCAACCACAATCTGTGAGATACCAAACTGGGGTACAGGTGTAAAAAAAGTGAGTCCAGTAGGGAAAGTGTAATTAACACTAGGGTGCTTATTTGGGATGAAACACAGGTGGAGAAAGGGAGGCATCCAGATGGATGGGGAAAACAAGCATGGGAAATGGAGAGGAGCTGAAACAAGAGAGGCTAATTGAGTGCAAATAACTTGCTAGCTGGAATACTTCTCTGGTCGAGCCCTGCCCTTATTAAATTTTATCCCTAATGAGTTTGTGCATGAGTGCACTTCATTCTGTATATGAGTGTGTGAACCACTCTTGACCTTCAAGAGGGATTAGTCAGTAAGTAGGATGAGAGATCTGAGTGCCAGTCACTGATGGAAAACATTGTGTGTGAGGGTGTGGAGGAGAACCATCAGCAGCCTTCAAACTGGACTTGTGTGTAGTATGTAGCACCTGGAAAGACTCAAGGTCTCAGGATGTGATGCAGGAACTGTGTGAGGCACCTGGGATCTTGGCAGAGATATTACAGGGGCTTGGAGTCTGGGATAATATACAAGGAGTGTATGGATGTGGTGTGCCTACAGACCCAGAGAGGGAGGTGTCCCTATGGAAGCACAGGTGAACTCACACCCTGTGTGTGTGCCTGTCACACTGCCGGACACGAGAGAAACGCGCAGACTTCAGAGCAGCAGTCGGGACCACCCAGGCAGGACCGAAGAAGGGCCTGCCTTTCTTTATTCTCTCCTATTTATATCTTTCTTAAGACAATCGTGGATTGGTCAATGAGGTTAGCACCTCTACATCTTCACAGGGTAAAGACATAGTCTATCATCTTTCTCTGCCTTAGGGGAAAGGAATGAAAAACAATGTAAAAGTTTAAAACAATCTTGGCCGATTACAAAAACAAGGACTATGTTTATAGAAAATGCATGGGAACTTCTACTACAGAAGTAAAAACATAGAACACTGCAAAAAACAGGGCAACATGTGCCTGTACCACAGATGTGTTCTCCAGCTCACTGCTGACAGGACCTGGCCACAGGGAGCCTCCATGAGTCTTGGGTGGCAGACACCACAAGGTCTGAGTGGGACAGAAGCCCTCTCTACATGGCCATGAGAAAGAATTCCCTGAGACACAAACTCTACCAGGCCTGGCTACCTTCTGCTGTAAGTTCCACATGTTAATCAGGATGAACAGTAAGTTGTCCTCTAGTCCCTAATTCATCCTTTAAAGAGCCTTCAGCAGAAAAATGAGAAAGAACATTGGTTTTTTAATGAGAAAAACAATGCATACTTGATGTAATGACTTTTACCTTTAGTGGTAAGCCCTGAAAATCATAGCAATTTAACTAGGAACAAATTATACAAAATATACCCTTCTTATTTTCTAATATATCCACACTTGAAAGTCAATTCGGTACTGGAAAAAAAGCTAGGTTATGTAATTTATTATTTAAACAGGCTTGCTTCTAAACCTTATTATAATTTGCTGCTGGTTTCTGCTGCAAGACAGAAATTTAGTGTATGAAGTGTCTTAGGCGGCTGCAGAGTCTGAGAGGAAGCATTAACACTTTTTTTCTTATATGCAAGTATTTTGACGAATACATCTGAAATTATATAACATAAAATTTATATGTATTTGTTATTCCTTGAAGGACAATTATTTTTTGTATAATTTTACCAGAAAATTTATCAGCCCTGGTTTAGATTCCTGATTATGTAAACTAGTTTCCAAATGCATTTACCTTCTCTCCTGCACCATTACCAGCAGTATTAAGTAATTTGTAGATAAGTCATTAATCATTTCCTTTTATGTTTACTGCAATAATATTAATCATGAGTGAACAAATTGAGTAATCACATAGCTTTAATATGTGATTCCCTCAGGAGTCCTGTGGTAATTTACTAATTACAACCATGACACAATATTGTTGACTCAACCAAAAATTGCAGTTTACTACTTTAATAATGCTTTAATTCCCAAGCTGCAGCAGGAATACCTGACCATGAACACCCCCCCTACTTCAATGGAGCCTGCAAGATTGACAGTGCCAGGAAACAAAAAGACAAAGAGGTTGCAGAAATGATGGAACCACTTGTAACTTCAGTGTGGATCTTTTCCTGAAGAATTAATGAAATTATTAATCTTTTTAGATAATTACTAATTTACCAGGGAAAAAAACTAGTTCTTCCTTATTATCTGATACACAGTCACTATAATGCTGACTAAAACCTAAACAAAATAAAGCAAAGAGGCCATCATAATCTGTGCCACTCTGATAACATGCATTCTTAAGTTTTACATCTACTTTTCATTTCTCATTCATGCATAAAGATATTATCATAAATGTGAACACAGTGAGGAAGGGTAACCAAGGTGAGCAGCCAGTCCTGTAAAAAAAGTACAGTGTAATATGCACTTAGGTCTATAGTAAAAAAAATCACATTTTTATCACATCACCCTAAGAAAGATTTTTTTTTCTTCTATTTAATTGTTGCAGAGTTGTGTTAACCTTTATATTTCACCAGGGGTCCACAGAGCCTCATATAACATTTTAGAGGGGACTTTTAATAGAACAACAAGGCTGCAGTTCTTTATGTGTAAATACACTAATGTAGGTTGAATATGGCAAATATTGCTAAGCATCTATTCTGAACATTTTCTGCAGTCACCTGTTGGAACAAATGCTCCGCAGCTGTGGGGAATTATCTACTTGTAATCTTAGTTATGATACTGAAGAAGCATTAAGAACATATATTTTGAAGTTTCATTTCTTGACAGTCTTTAAATACTCTGTCCCTTTTTAAAACTCCTGTGTCATACAATCATAAAACTACCAAAAGTCACTTGTTTTTCTTCAAAGCATGCATGGCTCATGGACTTTTTCATTAAGCTTTATTCAGTGCCTGATTATTCCCTCTTAATCCATAAGCTCACCTGAACTTTTTACAAGCAAGTTTTGAAACAAATGCCTAATCTCTCAGTTGCTACGAATAGTTTTGGAAGGCTTTGGGTTGGAAAAAATTCTGTGCTATAATTAATTGTCAATTCTGAAAGGGTTTTCTTTTTTTGAGTCGTTTGTTTATTTAACAAACAACGGCCCTTATTATAAAAGGTATAAATTTTAGTTTAAAAAACTTCTTAAAGATACACTTAAAATAGAAGACCTTATCAAGAATGAATATTTTGCTATTTTACATGTTATTCTAGCTTCATCATAATCCTATTGGAAACATCTTCTTGGTTTCATGTTTGCATTATCTCTTCTTCAGTCACTGTTTTATTCCAGAAGTCTGTAGTGCAAAATATTATCTTCTCTTCATATTCTGTTAGCAAAAAGATATTTTATTTAATACAAAAGTTTCAGTTATGAAGTCATTAACATAGTAGTATTTCAAAGAACTGCACTTGGGAGAAGGATTAAATGTGTTGTCTCTTTAGAGAGAAACTTGTGTACTGAAAGAATATTATGGAGTTAAATTTCATCTGAATGCCTGACTTAACTATGGACCACTCTGTGACTGTGGCATGTCCAGCATGTTCTGGGTCTCTGAGTGGGAGAACATTTGAACAACACACACCTATTCGTCTGCTAGCTGTGTTACCCTGCTGGAGAAGCTTTGTCACTGGGATCAGCAGCACCACTGAAAATAACATCTGACCACTGGCTCCCTGATGGCTTTGTTGCAGTTTTAAATTACGATTAAAATTCATCATATCATACAGAGCTTTGATTAACCATAGAAGATTTCTATAAATTGACCTCTTTTTGCTATTGTCAGTGATGCTTGGTTCCCTTGAAAATGCTGAGGGGGGGGGTTTATTTTATTTTATTGTTTTTTGTGGTAGGAATCAACCTTTTTTTCTCCCCACTACTCACACTTCATTTTCATAAAAATAACTTTTTGAAACTCTTTAATTTATGAAACATAGACCAATGATGAATAGGCACTGAAGCAAGAGTTTTTGAGTTCTTTCTGCTGTGTGCACTATTGTGCTTTGGTATTCATCCTAGAAGAGTTCGGGAGAGTCAGAAGTACAAAACTAAGGACTTCAGGGCAGAAAATAGGGCAGTAGTCACAAAACATTGAATTTAGTGCATAATGGATATGGTACACTGACAGCAATCTGTCAGCTGCAGTTTTAGTTGGGTGCTTGATAAATATTACTAGTAATTCTTAGTGGAGTAAGAGACTGGAAATTTGGCTACAAACAGGAACAGTGAAGTCACTCAGGAGAGTGACAGGGTTTGGTGGTGCTTCCTGAAGCCTAAAGATCTTCTGGGCCCCTAGAGCTGTGGGAGGGAGTCAGCTGCACCCCCCAGCAGGTACAACAGACAGCCTGTGCAAGCTGAAGAGCTGCCTCAGACTCTGAGTGTCAATCTTGTTACAAAATTCTTCTTGCTACCTGGTTAACTTCTTTTTAACCTACACAACATTAAGAACCAACAGTTTTTCATGGAATCATAGAATGGTTTGGGTTGGACGGCACCTTAAAGATCATCTGCTTCCAGCACTCCCTGCTATGGGCAAGAACACTAGACCAGGTTACTCAGAGCCCCATCCAACCTGATCTTGAACACTGCCAGGGATGAGGCATCCACTGCTTCTTTGGGCAATCTGTTCCAGTGTCTCAACACCCTCAGAGTTATGGTTTTTCCTTACATATAACCTAAATCTACTCTTTTTTAGTTTAAAGCCATTGTCCCTTGTCCTATCACTACATGCTCTTGCACATAGTCCTCCTTCAACTCTCTTGTAGGCACCATTTGGGTGCTGGAAAGCTGTTAGAAGGTATCCCTAGAGGCTTTTCTTCTTCAGGATGAACAGCCTTCTTCCTGTATTCATGGGAAAGCTGCTCCAGCCCTCCAGTCATCTCCTGCTTGGACCTCTCTTCCCTGGAGGACTTTATCCCACAGTCTGCTCTCCGGACATACAGGGTAGTGAGCTTGTTTATGAATCCTCCTCACATCCCTAAGGATCTTGCACTCCACTGCCTCATGGTCCCTCCCTGCTGCAGCCCAGGATGCCCTTCACATGTCCCAGCAGCCCCTCTGTGTTGGTGAGAACAAGGTGCAGCATAGCACCTCTCCTTGTCTCCTGTGTCACCTGGAGAAGGAAGTTATCATCAGCACATCCCAGGAGCCTCTGGGATTGCCTGTGCCCTGCTGTGTTGCTCCTCCACCCTGTATCAGGGTGGTTCAAGTTCCCTATGACGGGCACAGCTTGTGAACTTGAGGCTGCTCCTCTCTGTCTACAGCAGCCTCATCTGCTCAGTCTTCCTGGTCAGGCAGCCTGTAGCAGATCCCCACTATAATGTCTCCTGTCCCTGCCCTTCCTTTAATCCTTACCCATAGACTCTAGGTTGGCTTCTCACCCATCCTCAGGCAGAGCTCCATGCACACCACGTGGACAACCTGAAGATTGCAACTTCTTTTTCAGAAGGGTATGTATATTTACAAGATTTTTTTCCCCAGAGAAAAATAAAAGCTCTCTACAAGCTCTACAAGCTGCTCTGAAACTCTTGATTATGGTATGACAAGTGATATTGCTCTTCCCCTTATGACAGTGTGAAAATGGTAAAATAGTCCCATACTGGATATAACAAAAGGAATCATTTAGGTCCTTTAAAATTTGGATCTAAATCCTTGATGCAAAAATTGCTGTAAGAAAGTACTTATCTGACTTCTTGACAATTTGCTAAATGTAGCAAAGTAAAATGAAGATCGGTATTAGATATGGTAGGTGAGTTTCTTTTTAACAGGTAGGGAAGAATTGTTTAAATTTTTTTCTGGTCATTGATCCCACCTATTATTTTGCATTCAATACACAAAGTGGGAGTGACTGACTGCCTGGGTGGGTGTTTCTTAGTGAAGGTTAACCTAGTTAACCTACCACAGATATTGATCAGTCTTTCTTATTTTAAACAAATCAGTGATTTTACATGCTTATTTTCATTAATCATATGCTGCTTTTATGTCAATACTTTCCTTTTACATGGCTATTTGAAAATAAAGTGTCAGAAATAACCTGTGTGCAATATTTTTCAGAAAAGCAACACCATACTTTTTATTTCAGTAGTTACAATTACTGGATGAAATGTGCATGAATCTGGAGATATAAACATTTGTTTAATATATAAACTGTATTTAGGCCTTCCATCCCCATACAAAATATTTTCTGGTCTGTAAAACTGTTAGTGAAAGTTTGAGTGGAATAAGAACAAAAGTAGCTAGGAAAATAAAAAGTATTTGTTCAGGGTCCTCCAAGGAAACTACTCAATATTGAGAAGGGCAAAGCTTTGAACTATCAAGCAGAGGATTCCATTTGATCTCAATTCTCTGAGTATACCATGAAAAAGAAAACATCCCTTTAAGAAAACAGAATGGAATCATTGTTGTAGAAAGTTAATGACAAGGTATATGTGCCCAAACTAATAATAATAATTGGGATTAGAGCATGAAGATCTTGTAAAAAGTCTGTATCTTCAACATCAATAATCTGCAGCAATTAGGATGGTTTCCTACTAAATACTTCTATTTGCTCCCTCAATGCAATTTTTAAGAGTGGTTTTCCCAAGGGGCAAAAAAAATCTGATTAGCTAAAAGCATATATACCAAATGCAGAAGATAATCTAAGAAAATAATGTGAATAAAATGCATCACTGTCAGAATGTGCTGTTTGCTGCAGAACAGCAGCTCAGCTAATGTGGGGAGCTGTCTCGTTGCTGTGTAAAACTTCCAGAGCCTTAATTAAAAGTGCAAAGAAACAAATTGGCCTTTTTTTTTTCTGTTCTGTCAGCCACAAACTACAGCCTTGTTGAGCACGCCAGCTTGAAACACATATGGAGAACTATCTATTATTTGACATTACAAATTTCAACAGAGGCTTCACAACAATTGTCTGTACCTGCAACTTACTGATACACCTGATGCACTGTAGCTATTGTCATTAGCAGATATATTCTTATTCCTGTTTATTTTTTCCCACTCATTAAAAGATGAGTTACTAATTGCAAGTTTAAAGGCTTCTGAACATATTAGCTCTGTGCACACTTTTTTTAAAACTTGTCTTTTGCATATTGTGTGTTCCAATGGGCAGCAAGGAAGAAAAAGGCTGCCTTGTATCCTCCTGAGACAAGAGGGAGAGAGAGATATTTTTCAAATGTACCAGAGATTAATTTCTTCTTAATCATCCAAAAAAATTCCTCTGCTACAAGCACAAATGCACCTCATCAAGTGAAAAAGGATTCTACCTTTTCATGTTAAATGTAAAGATGAGTTTTCTATTCCTCTCAAGTACACATAAAAAAGAGAGGGGTCTCAGAACTGTCTCCTTGGCTAAGAAGAAGTAGCACATTGAAGCTCAGCCCTAAGTTTAAATTCAGAAAATAAAAAAAATCAGAATTTTCTTTTGCAGCACAGAATTTCAAAGAATTTCTGTTGTGTGAAAACCTGTAAGAAAAATCTTCCAATACCTTGATATTTCTAGAATTTTTGTTATATGGGACATTCCCAAATGTTCTGCTAGAAATTTTAAAAGCTATTTCAGTTTGATGGACTCAGGAAAACGAGATCTCTGAGCAGATAAGCTGAGGGCTTGTATATCTTTACTTACCAAGCTCTGAGCCCACAAAAAGAGGAGACACAGAAACGTATAAAAGAACCCAGTGAGCTGAGTGTCTTATAAAGCTCTGAAGGAGTTGGAACAAAGGCTGAGCTTCAGTATTGGGTAACAATTTGTCTTATAACTGCCATCATCCATCTCCAAATCTGCGATGAAAATGTTGTCATGAAAAAGCTGCTATCAGGGCAGGAGAATTTCACTGTTGGTATAAATGAAAATATAAAGATATTAAATCCTGCTGGCAGCATTCTGTGTCATTTTCTTAAATACTGTTATATTTCTCAGTGAGTGAGACAGATACTGCTACTTTCACCATGACTTAACTGGTTTGTTCCCATTTGGGGCTATGGGCTCTTTCATTAATAACTTACACAACTCATAGATCACAATGGTATTCTAAGCTCTAAGTAACATCTAAATTATTAGTTAACTGCTCTTGATCTGAAGGGATATAAACAAAACTTACAATCATAAAATTGAGCTTAATGACTGATACAGAGTCAGAAAGAAATATATATGCATATTTATTCTTAAATAATCCTGATTTCCACATTATTATAAAACTGACAAGAACAATGTATTTGGCATTTGTGTCAACTTTGGCAGTCACACACATATTTTCATTATAAATAGAGATGTGTTATTACCAATAAAAACCCTTATTTATTATGCTAATGCATTCAGCCTATTGATTGTGTGTAGAACAGATCTGGATTGTTCAAATGTGAACTTAGAATTTTTTTGTTGTAAAATAATGAGTTTAGTGGTTTGAGATCATAATCATAACATCTTTTCTGGTTTTTAAGTGAGGGCAGCATTGCAGGTTTTGTTCATTTTGGTGCCCTTAAATGCTCTTAAAATGACTTTTGTAATTAAAAATGTAGCTTGTCTACTCTTATTGAAACTGTTGCTTTGTGCAGCATTGCAGAACTGGTTAAAGTCAGGTTACTCTATTTTGTACTCTTTATGGTAAGGTGTTTTATCAGATTTCAATGGTTCCACGATCTGTAGCCTAACTGATTTTTTGAGTGGAATCCAAAGTGCTGATTTAAGTTGCTTATCATAGCTTTTCTGCCTGAAAAATTCTCTGCCTCTTGTGGAGGCTGACAGGAATTCTCCAACTAGAAAAGCTTCTGATTCCCTGTGATCTGCTATATGGTTGCATGTTGAGAATTTCAGAGCATGTTTTCAAGAGGGAGAGTGCTCATGATATTGGTTTTGTTCTGTGTCTCTCCCATCAGGAGAAACATCAACTATTAGAGAAAGATTTGTCCAAAACTCTTACTTACCATTAAACCTGGATAAAATTATTTCAGAACAGATATAATTATCTCTTACAAAAGGCCATAACTTTTAATAAATAGTCTCACTGGTTTGAGCAGGCTTCCTCTGTGTTCAGACCTGTGTGTAGTGACATCTATGTGAGGAGGCTTTGTAATTAGTATCATTGCTAATTACAGCTAAAACTATTACTTGATCAACACAATGCTGCTCGAATCAGCAGATATTTGTGCTTTCAACTTCTCTTTAGTCTGGATCCAAAATGTCTTGGGAAGCTGTCAAGCGAAAACTCTGCATCAGAGGAAAGTACAGTGTAGAGTAAAACACAAATCATCAGGGATGGGAAATTCTTTTAGTAAAAATTTATGGAAATCTCATGCATTGCTTAGCTCACTTATAGAGCTGCCACTCTCATTGATTAGATTAAAACTCATTCACTTTTCATCACCTCCATGTGGTTAAGAAAAAGTTGTCATATTTTAATGTCTCTGTGAACTCTTCAAATACATATTTCTATACCTTCATGCAGGTGCCCTGTTGCTCTGGTTTGGACAGGCTTGTTAAATAAAAAATGAATTCAGGAGCATCAGTAATGGATGACAGATTTAATTTAAAGAGATGGTGAGAGCCTCTAAAATAGTAAACACACTTTTCTTAATCTTTGGAAATGAAGAAGAATGATTATAATGTTGCAAACTCTTTTCTCACAGTAATTTGAAAATTTCAATTACATTTGAAGATGGAAAAAAATTGTTCACAGATACTTTAGATTAAAATACCTGGCTGGCTCCTTGTCCAAGTTTACAGTGGACTTTGCTTAGAGCCAAAAAAAATTTCAACTTTAACAATCTTGGTTCTAAAACATAGGTGCAAATTCAGGATGCAAGCCTATGAATTAGTGTCTCAAAGCAAACTGGAGCAAATGTGGCATATAATTGTTCATGATGATCTCTCCATATTAAATTGGAGACCAAAGCTTCTACCTGCATACTCAAGTGCCAGAGGTTATGAAATTTTACTGTAGATGAAAACATTTTTCATGATTTCCTTTACAAAGGGGAACAACTGGAACACAACTTTCATATCTGCATAGTTTGTGGCTGTCACAAACTGGCAATTTATCTTAAATTCATTTTAAGCTGTTGCCACATTCATGATTACACCACATGTGTTTTGATTTTGATTAATCAACTCCTTTTCATTACCCAGCATTAGCAATAACTGACATTTTCCCTGAACCACAAAACAGTGTGCTTAATATTTTTACAGAAGAGCAATAATATAATAGTTAAATGCCTGTAATGTTTAAAAAGAAGAATGGCATCATGGGAAGGGCAAAAGTATCATATAATTACCAAGAATAACAGCATCTTCTGTCACTCTGTGTGTGCACAGCAAGAGGAAGATATAAGCTAAATAACTCAAGGCTTGCTGGGACAGAATTGTCTCTTGTACTATTAATCCTTTGAGACAAATAATAGGTGCTCCATCCAGTGTCTGCCAGATGCCAGGAAGAGGAGTTAATGAGCTGTGAAACAACCTCAGCTTGGCTTGTTTAGCCATGCCCAGTGCCACAAGATGCACAAGTCTTGCACTAGACAAGCCCAACACTCAGATGACAAGCATGGAAGTATCTTCTTCATGAATGCACTAAATTAAGGGACTCCCTCTCTGCGTGTTCCTCTGACAATTCAGTACCACTCAACTAACCAAAACTTAGTTTTTGATAATTCATGAAACCTAAAAATGGAGGCAATAATGGGAAAACACAACCAACAAGAAAGTTTTCAGTCAGAACAAGATGTAAAATAGGATGCCTTAGAATTACTGTATATTTGAACTTCTGAAAATGCCTAAGAACCCTGGATGTGGTCATTTGTTTCATATTTCAAATAATAAAAATGTTACCTATTAGTTTAAGGTTAAAGTTATTAAAAATGAAACCATATTTTTATCAAACTAAGTAATATTTAATAGTCTATCTACTCACAATACCACAGAACACCCACAAAATTGAAATTAAGGTATTAATTTTATACTGGTAAATAATAAAAACTGTTAGAAAACATTTTTATTTCATATCTATTTCCCTTTGTTTACCACAAAAGAACAATGTATAAAACTGTAAAACACTCAGGTGTTCTTGGGAAATACAAGTTATTTTAGTTCAAGAAGTACAAGCTTTAAGTTAACTGGTATTTGAATGTTTCCTCAGGATACAAAAGATATTCATCTTTTTCTCAGTCCAAAATTGATTGAAGAAGTAATCATCATTGGCATGTAATTCCTATTCCATTATTAAATGTTATTACCTACCCTGCTCTGTTGATATAAGGGTTGAGGTAATCTACCTAGTAAATCAAAACAATGAAGTTATCCTGATTAAAAATAATTTACAAATATTTTATTTCTATTAAAATCATCCATCAAAAAGACTTGCTTCTGCGAATGCATTGATTGTTTTTGCTAGTTAGTAATATTTCACAAATTTGGTTCCTATAATGAACCATTCTGAAACCTTTTCATTTTGTATATGGCATAGGTCACTTCAATCAATGGTTTCTAAATCTTATCAAGATGATTAAACTTGGAGGGATGGACATTTTTCAGATAAATGTAGAATATTGAGTGCTCCTCAATACATATCTCCACTACCATATCTTGACAGCTGTTCTGATCTGTAAAAAATAACACAAATGCATGCATAAAAATGAACAAAAGAGAGCTAAAGCTCTCAGAATTTTCTGTCCTGGCATAATTTTGCTGTACTTTTAAAAGCAATTATAAAGTTTCTCTAGGTCAGTACTAAAACCATAATGAATACACAATGAATGTACACAATGAGCCACAAACTGGTTCAAAGAGAGACATTGTAACAGCACACATACATCCTCTCTTACTGTAAGGTGGTTTCTTTTGAAACACTGAAAAACACATTTTATTTTTTCTCATAATTCTGCATAGAATTTCCTGAAGTCCTTTAAGATTTAAAATATTTGATTGTTATTTGAATGAATTTTGACTTTTAATTACCTAATAAAATACAAACTATTTCTTTTTACAAACAGTAGGAAGATTCGTCTGGATACAAGTCAATTTTGAAAAGGGCTTGTGGTTTTTTTTTTGTTTTGTTCTGTTTTGTTTTATTTTGTTTTGTTTTGTTTTGTTTTAAGTACTTCTTTGTGGTGCCTTAAATTTATGGTTTCTTTTATGGCCCTTTTAACTCAGATACTATTTATAATCAGACAAAATTATGGTTGTTTTCCATTAAATCAATAAACCCAAAGTTATTAAAATCCTTTTGGACTTCATTACTAGCAACCATGTGTGTTGAGGGAAACAACTCAGTGTGTTTTTACCATTACACACATCCCTAAATACCACTGAATTCAATTCACTTTAAAATCATCACATGCCTAAGTTATTTTGTGCATAAGAAATGTCAATTAGGAGCTTAGTTAACTCCAGAAACATAATGACATCCAGCAGCAGAATTATCCATATTTATGATCCACCAGAGTAAATAATTATTTTCTTTCATTGTTTAAAATTATTTTTATCATCAGTATTCACATCCTTACCTCAATGAAAAATATCTAATATTTTTAATATTTTTTCATATAAATAGAATTTCATTGAGCAGTTAGTAGCTGATCTGGTTTGTATCACTTACATGCTCTGGGCCATAATTTTCTTCATTTATTAAATGGCTGCATTTGTAATTATCTCTTGAAAAGTCTTCAGCTAGGAAATAAGAATTCAGGTCCAGAACTCTCCATGTCAATTCTGTTTGCACAGAAACTGGTAGTAGACTTAACAGAGTAGATTTACACAGCTGTAGGACCTCTGCCTTAGGATTCATCTTGCTGAAGACGAACAACATTAAACACATTTTTTAAAATCAAACAAGAAAGCAGAGACTGTTTAATTTCAGCCACAACAAAGGGCATCTTATAAAGACTGTCATCTTTCATTTAAATCAGAGGGAAGTTTTCTAGGTACTTCATTTAAAACTGAATCAAGTCTCAAAATATCCTGCACACACACACACCAAGCAACTCCTGAAAGCATTCTCAGAGCCAGACTCATATGCTGGCAGCTTTGTGACACACTTGAACAACTTCTATTTGCTAGTGCTGCCTGAAAGAACTTGAAGAGGTTGTTTCTGAATGTTATTATGAGAGCTCAAATCTCATTATTCTCCCAGTCAAATGCAAGGTGAGTTCTGGATAGAATAAAAATGAGTTGCTGTTGTAATTTGCTGATATCAAAAGCTGCATTTATTAATTCAATAACACCATCTTAGAAAAGTAGGCTTCAGAACAGAAAAAAATGAAAATGTCATGTTCCTGCATGCCATGTGTATGTTGTGGTGTTTGCAGGGTCATTTAAAATGTGTTACTACTAGTTCAGAAAGAGCTATTTTACTCTGATCTTTCAGTGTATTAACTATAAATATTTTCCTTTTTTGGTCGTTGCTCAGTAAGTAGAAAATATTCCTCTGCTTCTGTTCATTAAAATTTCAATTTATCATTTTCCTTTCCTTCTTGAAATAGCAACACACTTCAATGCTCCATAGAATATGTTTAATTTCTAAAATTCCACACTATGAAGTAATTTTTCTGAGTTTTTTGCTTATCTTTAATATTTAATTCTTTCCTGGGATCAAAAAATATCTCCGAAATCTGATGATATTTTGATCTGAATCTGAATACATAAAAATATATTAAATAAATAGGAAGCCTGCATCAAAAAACATGCATTCAGTCAGAAGTACAGGTCTAGATTCTTCTTTTTTCTGACATCAGAATTGTACCTTAGTGGACCTTTCCAACCTTCTTTGCTAGAAAATATAAAAAAGAAAAGTTAGCCAAATCATTTTTTCAGCCCATTTTCTTTTAGACATATTTTAGAAACCATACATGTCAAAAATATTTTACATATTTATAAAAAGAAATCCAAAAGCAGTAGAGGGGTTTTCCTTTCTGAACCACTGAAAGTATTTCAATCACAGTTTTAAATTGTGTATATAGGATTCCCAAGCATTTCAAGTTGAAAAGGACATCAGGAGATCTTCAGTCCAGCCTCCTGACCAAAGGTCTCATCAAGGCTGTATCCAGTAGGGTCTTGAAAACTGCTAAAGACAACAATGCAAACTCTTGGGACAGATTGTGCCAATGCTCAGTTATCTCAGCGGTGGTTTGGTTTCTGGGTTTTGTCATTTTTATTTTGCTTGGTTTTAATTAAAATAGTTATGTTTCATGACCACATTAAAAGCTATGAAAGAATGAGCCACAGTAATCATTAGGGTGATTCTGCTGCACTGTTCTTATGACTTGATACATCATTTCATACTTTTTCACATAATATGATTTATTTAACTTGGCTGACAGTATAGCACAGTGTCTCAGCAGGGGCTCATCCACAGGAGGTGTGCAGCATTAAAAGTGTCTTTTGTGTGTTGAGAAAACTCATCTCAAAAGTGAGATCAGATATTAGTAATATGATTTTATCAGTAGATTAATATAAGGTATGCAGTTTCATGGGTGACTGAATGTTAGTAGGGAAGCTGAAAGCAAGTTTTGTATTTAATGGTTTCCAGTAATTTCACCCTAGACAGATATTTTACAGTGACCAGAAATTTGTTATCATATGTCACTATTAAATCCATGGCCCTATCTCCAAGTCTCCTTCAAGAGATGCATCTCTGGTACCAGCCCTTTGCTGTATAAAACATGAGAGAGATAAGCCTTTGAAGATCTCTGTGTTTGGCAATGGTTTTCTGTAGGAAAACTTGTTTAACTTTAACATACATGGAAAAGAAACCTTACTGTCAACAGTCAATACTTTAAAAATTTTTCAGTGAGGGAACTGATGTTGGCCTGTCTTGTAACATCATCATAAAAGTTGCTCTGGATAACATTTGAGGTTTCTGCTTGTGAAATATTTGCCCAATTGATTCATGTGCTGGTCTCTTCAGTCCTCTTCTAGAAAGTGATATGGTTACCATATAGAAAGCTGGTGAAGGGACTAGAAAACATGTCCTGTGAGAAGAGGCTGAGGCAACTGGGGTTGTTTAGTCTGGAGTAAAGGAGGCTTCTGAGGAGTTTCATTGTTCTCTACAACTACCTCAAAGGAGATTGTAGTGAGGTGGGGTTGGTATGTTCTGCCATGTCTCAAGCAAAAGGATAAGAGGAAATGGCCTCAAATCATGTCAAGGGTGGCTCAGATTAGATATTAGAATTTTCATTTTTCTTTGGAAGAGTGATCAGACACTGGAACAGCCTGTCCAGGAAGGTGATGGAATATTGTCTCTGGAAGTGTTCTAGAGGTTTCTCGATGTTGCACTGCAGATATGGTTTGGGGATGATTGTGGTGGTGCTGAGTTGAGGAGTGGACTGGATGATTTTTCAAAGTCTCTTGCAAGCTTGATGACTCTGTGACTATAACACAGTCACGGCCAGTGAAGTGGCAGCACAGCCCCTGTGAGTGCCTCTCTTGCTGAAAGAAGGCTTTCATCTTTGCTGAGTATGCTGGAGAGGCTTATATGAGATAACTCCAGAATTTGGACCTTACACAAATACTTTTCTTTGCTTTGGCTCATGGCTGTAGTAAATTAAGCAAAACTCTGTTAGCTTGGCAGTTTCACACAGCAGTAATTTACAGCCACCTCTAGAGAGCATCATGCACAGCCACAATGAATTCAAGCACGAGATCTGGGCCACTGAAAACACACTGTGCATAGGGGATAAATATATGCAAGTATTACTCCACTGGGCTGGTATGTGGTCAGGAGTTTGTGCTGGTCTTGGGCAGATTTAAAGAGTCTGTTGGCCACAATACACAGAGTGGTCTAAAAAGTGGTAGCAAGGAATGAAAAATGCAATTTATTCTTCTGTAGTGCCCATTAGCTGCAAAGACCTCATTGTTCTTCAAATGTTTATTTAGGGAGAGGAAGGAAGGTGGGGATGATATTTTAGAGGCTTGGAAGATTTAATTAGGAATGTGCATCTGAGGAATATGTACTTCTTTAGCTTGAGTCTTGAAATTATTCCTATTCCAGTGTTTATATGAGATTTTCTGTTGTCAGCTAATCTAACTATGTTAAATTTGAGTCTATGTGGCATCAGAGGTTCATCTTATAATTCCCTGCTAGAAAATTTAAAACATTAGTTAACGAACATTCTGTTAATTCAGAGGATTGTAAGGCTGTTTTTCTTTTTATTTTGTTTTTCAAGACACCAAATACAACTCCTAAATGAAGGAAAAAAAAAAGTGTGTGTGTTTTTGTAAAAGTCTCTGGTGTTAAACTGTACTGTTACAAATGTTTAAAAGGCAGAAAACCTGAGTGGAAAATTTTCAGTATTGTGTAGTTTATTGTATTTATCTCTGATACATGTTTCTGGATTCATTGAAATATCCAGCTAAGGTCTTAACCGCATGGAAATCCTGATAAAATATGATAAGGCAACCCCCTGGGTAGTGTCAGAGCTGAGGCACCCCCTGTCCCATAAAGAGGATGAATGCCCTGTCTCCTTAAAGCTCAGGAGTGAGAAGGAAGGGTGAACTGAGCTCCTGTTCCCCCCAATGGCAAAAAGATCCTTCTGTAGAAAGGCATCTGCTGCTGACTCACACCTCTTGCTAAATTCAGCAATAGTTTATATCCAAAGCTGGGAAGAGCCCTCAGCCGGTCCCTTCCTATTCCAGGCACTAAAAATACTTATCACTGTTCTTGATAATAATAACATGTAATTCAGGATATAAGAATATAAAGAAAAAAGGTTCATTCAAGTAGCCAGAAAAAAAAGGATGTTGGAATACTGGTGTATACATAAAGAGAGGGTTGTGTGTGTGTGAGTTGGTGTAATGAAAGAAATCCTTAATACCTACTGCCATAGACAGAGTGATAACAAGGACCATTCCTTTCTGGGAATCTCAAATCTGACAATTCACCTATAAAGCACACCCAGCAGGTCATGTGCAGGAAGGAAGGTATCCTGCCTCTTCCTGAACATGCAGGACTCTCACAAGCCAGTAGTCACCTTGTCCCAAATAGTATAGTTTACTGGAGGTGATCAGCCATCAGAATGGCTCAGCGCCAACTATTTTAACAGATAAATAGGCAAGCTGAGTTTGTAACTGGAAGAATTTATTTCTTGGGAGCCCAGTAATGGCCTCCTGTAAATGTGAATCTTGATCTAGACTTGTGTCAAATGTAAGGGCAGTCAAGTAACCTGGGGAGTCAGAATCAGCCATTACACAGTTGCAGGTAGTGCCCTTACCACAGGAATTAGTCTGGTTTAATTGGATTTTTCTAATAGCTCACCTGGCTTGCTTCTGAAGAAATCAGATGATCTCTTAAATGGAAAACAAAAGATTTTTTTTCTGTGCATAGTTATACTACTTTCCTAATCTTTACACTGTGCTGAAGAGAAGTGAAGAGTTTGTTATTTTCAGGACCTTGACTGTTCAGATGCTACTCCCTATATGAGAAAAAATTAAAAAAGAAGGAAGGAAAAAAGAGATGAATAACAATAAAATTACAAAATAAATTATATATTTTTTACATTTTAAAAAATATTATCAAAAATATTTTTCAATATTAAAGAATGATAATTCTTAGAAAAATTACAATTTGTTTTCAAATTTACGGTAGAAATTATTTTCTTTTGCTTTCGCATCAATGATGCATGAGTAGTTTTATTTGAGCTTTAAACTTAAAGCAAAGAGTTGATTGAGGATTATTTTCTATTTCACATCATCTCATGCAGTCTTCTGACTCTTACTAGGATTCTTTCAGTTAGGGAAAAAAATTGATGAAATATCTGATTTGAGTCGCTTTGACAGGATGGAAATGGTGATTCAATAGGACCTTTATCTGTCTGTTTTATCTGTGTTTTCTCACCGGAAAATTACAATTGAGGACGTTTGTGCCTAATGAGTTGAGAATGGTGAATTTAACATTAATTCATCTCCTTTTTTTTTCAACTTGTTGTCTTCCTACAATCAAAACTCAATCAGAAATATCAGAGCTACCTAACACAGGTTACCCATGTGTTCAGTGTGATATTTGTTGATACGTTTCAGTGTGACCTAGAGCAGACGCCTTAGGGAGATTGTGGAGTCTCCACTATTGGAGATATTTAATGCTGTCTGGACATGGCCCTGAACTACCAGATCTAGGTGAAACTGCTTGAACAGGGGAACTTGGACCAGGTGATAACCAGAGGTGCCTTCCAACCCTCAACTCTTCTGTGATTATGAAAATATAGATAGGAATCAATGGAAATAAAAGAATAACAATGCTTGTCTCATTCAGATCCACTTTCTCCCTACCCACACATTTCTATCTATGCAAGTAGTTGATCAAATTAGACAAAATAATAAATAGACACCCAAAATTCAGTCTGTTTTGGGAAAGGAGAAATAATTCACCATGCTCTAATTTAGGAGAAAGCCTATGCTTACTGGTATCCTACTGTGATCCACCCTCATACATCACTGTGACTCCACTGAAAGGAGTGGAATTATAATGGAGAAAAACTGATACAATGCACTGATAAATAAGGTGGGTATGTTTATAAGAGGAAATTTATTCATAGCTTATGCCTTTCATAATTGATCATTACTCAGAACAAATACCACACTGAAAACACTGTGGAGGGAATAAGATCCTCTGGCTTTAATTATGTTGGATTTTCTCTGTAACTAATAGATTTGAACTCTATCATCTTCTTTTTCTTTATTTCCCATTTATTACTTTTTTCGTTGCATTTGCCATTTCTGCAGTACTGTTTATAAGGGAACTCCTATCCTTAGTGAATTCTAAGTAGAATTCTTACTGGATCCTACAGTACCTAAAGCATCTCTGAAAGATTTATTGCTTTCCATGGATCTATAGATAATTTAGCAGACCTTTTTTTTCTTTTGATTGTGGATGTGTATTATGCAATACTAAGTTTCATCTGTTCAGAGCAGTGTTTCCTACAGTAGATGAGTAAATGTGTCCCATTATTTCACAGTTGTGCACAGATGTAATACTCAACTTTTCCATGAGATACACTAGGTGGAAGGGACATGATTTTAAATAATTTAAATGTCTAAAAGCACAAATAAATGTTTACGGGTGTTACCACTTTTACAGATATAAGGAAGTAGAAAGGCTGCAAATTATATTGAAAAGTTTTAATCACTTCAAGGAAAGCTCCGATATTTATGAATATCAGAATACTTTCTAAAAATACTTAAGGTGAAATAACAAATACAAGGAAATTTGAACCTTTTTTCTCTCTGTGTACTGGCATTTTGCCAATCCTTTTCACCGGTGTTCCCACAGCCTGTAGGCTCTTAATTATTTTGTTTAACATACCTTGATATAAAAGCAGACTTTTATTCTTATTAATTCCTTCTTGAAAATATGTATATTGCTCTCTCAATTATTTTCATTTTAGTAAAAGAGTATGTTCACATATACAATAAAAGCACAGCTTTAATTAATTCTTAATCTTCTGAAAATCAATTATCCTTAATTCTCTGGAACTTCTGTCTCCATGAATGAATGAGCAAATTATATTTCATGTAAGCTATTACAGGACACTTTATTTTGGCTGATCCAAGCAGCCAGCACAGCCTTTTAGCAGAGTGAGAACCTTTCTTTCAGAGCTGAGGATACAACATGTGCCAACTCTACAAGCCTTAGAAAGGGTTATCAAGTACTAAATCCAAGGATCTCAGATCCCTTGAAAGCTTGCAACCTGAGTGGCAAATAGGGTCTTACAAATAAAATAAAAGGTGGAGGAAATAGATCATTCATCAGCTCAATAGTACACCCCTCAGTAGAAAAGGACAATTTTATTTTGATATTTTACATTAATTTTGATAGAAATCACCACAAATGTGTAACACTGAGATTTACAAATCTTTAAATTTCATTTAGGGTTTTTTTGCAAAGAAATGGGGGATGATGCGACAAGAAAAATAATACTCTTGATATTAAAGCCTGCTATTTAATTTTATTAGAATGTAGGCTGAAGTATTTAGGAGTTTTCAAAGTGGTTTATCTTTCATCATATGAAGATTAATGGTGAAACAACAGATTTATCCATTGTGGCAACAGGCACACAGCATTTACATCCCATAAGTGATGAACCTTTCAGTAATCAGTGTCTGTCAGATTTGCTGAACCAAGACAATGATGTGCAGTTACTGAACACCTCTCCTGAGGGGCTGCATTCTCACACCAAGCTTTTAAAGAAGATGATGATGTTGTTGATCTGGTGTCACAGAGTGGTAAGAAAGTTCACTGTTAAGTTTTAATCACTAAGGTTCTAAATATTCAGCTTTCTGCTGCCAGTAGAGGGGAAATAAGGCAGCAGAGTCTGTCCTTTCTTTGCACCAGTAGTTTGAGGGAAATTTTGGGGTCTAGTGGCTTCTGAAACTTGGGCTTCTGGGTTTTGCTGAGTGTGGGAAAGCTTTCTGGAAGGCAGGACTGCTCCCAGACCACAGATATACAAATATATACGCAAAAATATATACACAAATATATACAAATATGCACAAAATATGTACTGTGTAGAAAATACTCAGTGCATGTATCACCAAAGATCATCTCTTGGAAAGTCAGGCTGCAGATTTCCTTATATCTGCTATAGTTGAAATAAATTGATTGGAAAAAGAAAAAAAAAAAAAGCAGGTATCAGTAGTAAGAGAACAAGTCATTATCTTTCTAACTGAAATGATAAAAAGGACTCAAAAACCTTACTTTGTCTTTTGCTTCTATAGATGTCTGAGTATGGTTTGTTCCTACAGAGGAAGGCTAAGATGTTTTGATTTACCAGAGAAGAGAGACTGCAGATGAATCAGTTACTTAAACCCACATCTGCAGGATGCATTTTCGTGGAGAGCAGTCAGCCCTCAGATTACCATTGTTTTGCCTAATACAAGGTATGGGTAACACCGAGATGTCAGGTCCCTGAAACTCTACTGAATAAATTTTCAGTAATAGGAAATTTGAGGAAAAAACCCAAAGTTATTTCTCCTCTCTTATGTTATTCTGGAACAATTTTCTCATAACACTTGGCAAATAATTTAGCTCAATAGAGTTTTTTCCAGAATTTTCTATTTAGGAAATAACTCAAAATTGCTCTAGAGAATGAAGTCCATTTTTTATTTACTGGATAATGCTTTAATGGTCATGGGAGATGGGTTTCATTTTCTCATTTACCTGAAGCTCACTTTTTTCATCTGACATTTTCAGCCATCACAGGACTCAGAGGCCTATCTGTAACAGCTGTAAAATTGCAGACAATTTTAGCAGATCAGTTTGATCCTGCCCTATATAATTTGTCTAATCAAGTGATAATCTAGACTAATTCATAATTGTAAACAAATACAATCACAATAGTGTAAGTTCCAGTGTGGAAAAACACAAAAAGAGGAACATATATAAAATATTTTCTGAACACCTAAATTTAGTATAGAATTCTGCAGAAGTTGGAGACAACTGCCTTTGATAATCAGATCACAGAACTGCAGGCAGAAGACATCTAAATTGCAGTGTGCAGCTGTGTACTTCATTTATTATCTATTCTAGATCTGAGAGGGAGGTGAGAATCCCCAAAACACCAAGGACTGTAATCACCATGATCATTATTAATCCTTACTCACCAGCTGCACACAAGCAGACACACACACACACACACACAACTTTCCTTTTGGCACCTGGTTAAGCCCTCATGCATGTCATGTCGATTCAGGAATTGGAGAGAAGGCTTATAAGCAAATAAATAGAATCAGTTCAGTTCTAAATATGGAGCATTTTGATTCACCTTAAGATGAAAACCAGACTTAATAGCTAGGGGTTTATTGTTATGCAGTGGAAAATTTACTGGATGTTCTATCATACAGAAGGTGTGAGATAAATTGCATAGTTATTCATTATATTTTTTTATATTTTAAAATATACCTGGTTGAAGGTCAAAGTGAAAATCTCAGTGAAATATTGTTAACTGTGGGGAAATTATTTTTAGAAAATTTTAAGATTGATCCAAAGAGAAAAGTCATGTGGTCTGTACATAACAGCTACAAGATGGGAAGAAGAGAGTGTGCATTTGCTAGCAAGTAAAAAGCAAATTCAATTTGTAAAACTATTAAATATAAGCAACTCCAAATTTTATTTTAATGTATTCAAACAGGAAAGAAAGCTTCTACTAATTTACAGAAACCCATACTTTTCTATATAGGTAATTAGAAGGACAAAAAAACCCTAAAATCCTGCATAGGAAAAATGAGATTGAGAAAGAAAGTTTACCTGCCCTTAGCTTCTTGGCACACGTCTGCACAATCTGTATGTGTCTCATGAAATGCACAAATTAAAAGCAACTCATAATTACCACACGAAAGAAAATTCAAATCTTCTCATTTTTGCTCCTTTAAATGAAATAAACAGCAAGCACCTCTGGAAGAACCTTATTGTTTTTCATTTAGAATTTCTATTGATCTGTGGAAAGAGGAGGCAATGATTTTTCTTTCTATGACAGCAGGTCCTTCCAAGGACACCCAACATGGATGCTGAACTTAACCATCTGAACCAGTGAGTTTATTTAGTGAAAAGGAAATCTGATGCAAAATTATCTCTGGAGTGCAACATGAATACTGTGAGCAATACAGTCTATAGCAACAGACAAAAGTGGAACAGCAACTGAGATTTTGTTCAGTAGTCATGAATTTTAGGTAGTTTAGTAGGGATTTATGAATTTACAGTGACAAAAATTATTCTATTGATTTAAACTACTTAAATACTTCATTGTAATACCTGTGGAAAGCAGTAAGATCCTGACTTATGCAGCTAAAACTTTTGGCTGTTCAGATATCACTGATTTTTCTTTGTTTGCTTCTTGGAAAGGCTGAGGGGTTTACCTGTCAAATGGGGGACACAGAAGAGGAAATTCCATTTCCTAATATTATGCTGCCTACTTGAATGAAATACAGGTGCCTGAGCCAGAACTCCATCAGTACAAAAAGATGAAATGGAATTGCAGCCTGAGCCTCTTTGATAAGGCTTTCAATGACTTTGGGATGCAGAAGCACAGTCTGGGAAATGTAACATTTGATTTAAGTGTCCCCAGCATGGTTTTACCAGGTCCATGGCTGAGCCAGCACTCCTTTGACCATGGGGCTGTTCAGTAATGGGTCATGACTGGGGAGAAGGCACTGAGGTGATGATGAGTGGGTTTGCTGTAGGAGAATAAGATGGGGAGTTGATTCATGGAACTATGATATTGATCTAGTTAGCATTTTTAATTATTATTCATATTTTTATTACCATTACCTTTAGTGATAGAAGTGCTGGCTGCTCCAGAGAGCTCGGCTATGGTTCATTCTGCTGTGGTTACTTCCCACCTTTGGATGACTTTCACTGGCCCCTTGCTCTTCTCCAGCTCTGGGAGTTGTTTCTATTTTTGAACCTCTGCTGTTTTGCTGTGGTTAGCTTTTCTTTCTGAGCACTATCAGTCCTGGCAGGGTTATCTCAATTTTTTCTGAGTTTATGACTAATTTCATATTTTCATATGACATATTTTCGTATTTCAAATTTTCATATTACATAGAGAGTGGAAAGACCTGTCTGCTTCTCCTTTACTGATGATAACACAGTTTTATTTGAGGGCAGGATAGTAGTGTTATCAGTGTTACAATTTATTTACATCAGTGTGGAAGACAATGATTCTAACCAAATTCATGGTGTCACTCTCTTCCAAAGAATAGCCAGGACACTGAGAGAAAAGGAGGTTAAAATCCTTCATGGGAAGCCATCAGATATTTCCAGTATGGAATTTTTGTGGGTAAATGTTGCTAGTTTTTAGCCACTATTTGTTATATTTGCAAGAATATGCCAGTCCCACTGACTAGGATTTTACCTCCATAATGTGATATCCTGGCCAAAATGAGAGAGAACATCCCACAGCTTAAAGCACACAATAACCAATAGCCTAGTGGTGGTGGTCTTCCAAAATGCAAGTGACCTAAACTCTCGCTGGAGTACTGACTTGAAAATAAGCCTCACCACCCTAATCAGTGTCCTGTAAGATGTCTAGATGTGTCTACATAAGGAACAGAAAAGATACCCACCTTTTCTCCATTTAATGGGAATTCAGAGGGACATTCAGTGCACCTTTAGTGCAGTGTCCCAGCTCCTTCCTGCTTACTACCCCACTCCTTGCCAAAGGCACTGGGAAACTCCCTTGACAAGAAACATATCTTTTTATAACTTGACAATTTATGACTCTCTTTGCAATGAAACATCTGCAATTTAGTGATAGACCATTCTGTATATTCTTGAAGCCCAATTGCCTGTGTGGTGACAGACATTCAAGGAACTTGCCATTGGAAAATGATTTTGCAATAACTAGAAGTGTGGTATGAGAGCTTAGGTATCAGAATATTTAGAGTCAGTTTTATCCCTTCAAACATATGAGGGGAAAATATTTTAATATCTTATATATAAGAAAGGAAAATATTTATGAAGCATATCCCTCTATCATTAATTCTACATATACTGCTCTCTTCTATCTTAAGGCTGAATAAGCATCATTTATTTGCCTTTTAAAAGACTTGTTTTCATGATGCTTGTTTTTGCACTGGGTGACATCCCACAGGGAAAAAATGTTCAGATAATTTTCTCTCTTCTCTTCCTATGTTTCTTGAAATGTGTTTCTATTTTGTGCCCTAATTAGCAAATCCCTTGCTTAAGACCTTAGCATGCATTTCCCATTTATAAGAATTAAAAGGTTTATTTTTAAAAGGTTTATTTTGAAACAGACTTTACAGAAAGTCTACTATGAAGTCTAAATAGACCAGAAAACTAATTTAAGGGTAGGTTGCCAAGAATCCTCAAAACCTGCTTTGTTAGTATTAGGGAAGCCACAAAAAGACTGTAATGTTTTGCCTTTCACAGTTCAAACTACATAGAAGCAGGGTGGGATTTAACTCTTCAGCCTTATGAATACAATCAAGGAAAAAAAAGCATCACAGAAAACATTTTTGCTAGCTACTGTCAAAATTCATCCTCTTGCTATGACTATAATGACCAAACATCCCTGTCCTACAGCTTCCTCTTCCAGATCTTCAAGCAGTTTTGTGTTGCAAAATCTGGATTTCCATTATTTACCCAAGGTGTATTTTTTTGAGGTACTGCATCTTGTTTTCAGCAAGTTCATTCTTTAACATCACAGAGATCAATGTTGGTTGAAAGACAGCAGGCTACTTCTCCATAGATAACAAAATAATTCAGGGATTATACAGTGCCTTGTCATGAGATCTCAGCACAGGTCATTTCTATCATTTATCACCACTAAAGGCAGGCATCCCAGCAGCAGAATCACCAGTGTTCTCATTTGTTTTGGTAGTAGGTATCACCTTTGACTGTGCAGCTGAATTTCAAACTATCATTAAAAAATCATTACAACCCCAATGGGACATTGTGAACCTATGCTTCATCCAGAGCAGTTTTCCTGAGCTCTCACAGAGATGAGAGCAGCAGTATCAGTAATGTAAATAAACTGCTGTGCCATGCCATCGACATTTTTATTGTGGGCTTCTTAAACCCAGTACTTCTTTTCAGCCTCTCTGTGAGCACAAAGTGAGCCACTTTCTGCATCATTGGGAGATTGGGGGGACTGCAAAGCTGCACCAAAGATGTTCCTTTATGCAGATCATTATTGGTGCCATGCTATTCATTTTCCATAAAGCACTTCATTTTGAAATGCCTTGATGCCCTGAACCTTAGCATTTCCTTTGAGAACCTTTAAAACCTTTGAGAACCTTTAAAATCCATGAACCAGTCTTTCCCTGTTTTAAATTGTCTAGGCTGCTTTTTATTAAAGCTGCACAGTGAATTATACAGCAGATATCAGTTTGTGTAAATGCTTTATAGCACCCTTCAATTGCACGCACACTTTTAACTGAAAATAGTTAATTTAAAACAGACTAAACCTGTTTAAATGGATATCCAGAAAGATATGTTAATGACATCACAAACTGCTGTGGGGCATGTATTATGTGTTTTACAGAAAAGAGATAATTTTCTTCTTGGAGTCTGAAACTTCATTTCCTGACCAGACTGAGTTCTTAGCCTCTTTTGCAGCCAACTTCTAAATGGCCCAGTGACAACCAGAGTGAAAAAAAATGGTCTTTCTTTACAGAAAACCTGAGATTTATGTGTGTATCAGATGTATCAAGGAGACAAAGCTATTAAATGCAATGCCATGTTTCTTACCCAAAGCACACAGAGCAGCATCACCCAAAGAAGCTGTTTTATCTCACTTGCTTAGCAAAGTCTAACTCCTTTCTTATGAAAGTATGTTGATAGGATTGCAGTAAGAAACCTGAGATTTATATCACATTTTAAGCCAGGTAAAGGCCCTACCCATATCATCTTAAGGAATTGATGCAGTTTGTCTGTCTGTCAGTGTACTTGCTTGAAGAGTGAAAGTTCTGCAGAGCCTTTTTATAAATTAAAGATTTTAGTTTTCCCAGAAAAATAAAATATCCAATTACATGCCATGAATAAAAATTTCTTTGGGGAAGATCTATCTGCATGGAAACTACAGCCTCTTGTAGCTGTGAACCCAGCCTCATGAATTTTATGTTCAAATTCAAAATCAAAGATCATGTAAGGATTTTGGTTGGGGAGTGAATTCTCATTTATCTCTGTGAGGGCCCTGGAGACACAAGCATTACCAGGACACAGAATGGGCCAGACTCTGGTCCTTACCAGCATTAGCTACAACACCTGAGCACACAAATGTGATGGAACGAGACCATGCCTCTCTAGGACTGATTCCTACAGATGACAAACTAATTTACAGGTCTTGCTGACATGTATGACCACTCCTCCCATGGCTAACATAATCCTGCAGCGTGGCACAGCAGTTTTTTATGAAGGGTGAGTTTTCTATTCCTTCCTCAAGGAAGGACTCCTCATTATGCACTGTACTTCAAAGAGACTGTAAGGAATGTATCTCCCATTCCTCTGTGGTCCCTGTGCAGGATGGTGCCCCGGTGTGTGTTCCCACTAACCCCATAGAATGAGAGCAGCCGGCAGAATGGGGTGATGAGGGGAGCAAAAGGCCTCATGAGGTTTTTCTGGGGGGATCTTGGAATACTTGTTTACATGGCTCCTGAAAATGCCATTGCACTTTCTAGATTTGGAAAATCTGCCACTAACCTTATTTGAAAGTTCTTTTTTTTTAACTATTCTCTGTGTAGGATTTGATGAAATTCTTGTGTGTTTTCAGCTATAACTATTTCCTCTTACTTTTGACTTCCAAAGTGTCTGCAAAACTTTCTGTCTCCTTAGTCAAAAGCAGCACAGGAAAATACACAGAGCGAGAAGAGAACTAGAAGCAGAAATGAAGTAAATATTATATCTTCTCATTGAATATGATAATACATAAAACACAGGAGCAACAAATTTAGTTATCTGGAATTTTGAAAAAAGTTCTATGAAAAGCAAGTTACCTTTTTCAGGAGAAAAATAAGTGTCTTCTGGCTTGCTATTTTCTAGTTGTGCCAACTGCTGAGGGAGAATTCAAAAGAGAGAAGGTATTTACAATTCTGATGGAGGAGTAGGTGTAGTAAACGTTATGTGTGATTGCAGGCATGATGTGCTCTGGGCAGCAAGAGCCTGTCTGGGATACTGTGCAAGAGAATGGCAGAGCAGTGCTCACCAAGCTCTGCAAGGCTCAGCTCTGCTCCTGGCTGGCACAGATTAACCTCTGCCAGGTGCTCTGGGCTCTGTGTTCTGCCTCGGGAGAGCTTAGTTATCCTACTTGAGGAATATGATCAGTATTTCTATCCTATTTTGCAAGGGGGATAGGAGAAAAGGATGAGAATAGATACTGTGGCAGGACATCTACCCCATCACCTCCTCCTCCTGTGTGTCCCAGATAACTGGTCCATAAAGAGATAGCCCAAGGGCACAAAGGCCTAGCAGGGGTCATCTCTGGCGCCAGGGGAGCTTAAGCCTCAGCTAAGAATTAACATCTTAGTCTGCAGAGCTGATGGAAAGAGAGATAAAAGAAAAATTATTGACTAAGAGCCAAGCTTTTACACTACAAAAGATACACAAACTATCACTGAGGCAGAAGTCTCTTACACCCCAAAAGTGTTCAAAGCTTCTCCCCAAAGTTTGGACGCAAGCTTTGTGATTATTTTCCCAGGAATTGAGAGGAAGGATTTTTGGCGTGCTGCACCAGCTACTGGATGGTAAGATACATTGAATCCTAAGTTGATACTATTTCTTTGCTAGCTGTAACTGAAAAAGGTACCATTCTCATGCACTGTATGTTAACCACTAGTAGTCTTTCTATTTTGTTTTACTAATGTGCAGTATTAGTTTACTAAGTCTTATGTTTGTTAGTTTCCCCGTCTATTAATAAATGATTCATTTTATAATGACAGAATCAGTCATCATTAAAGAACTTATACACGAGAGTGGGTTTTGGGGTGCTGGTTACCTCAATAAGGTTACTACCTACTGTCAAGGCCTGGGCAGAAGGCAAGAGCTGATTTTAACTCCCACATCCATTCGTAACAGATACGTATTTGTTTCCATCTTATTCAAAGTAGGAAGGGTTCCCCCGTGGGTAAAATGTACCTAAAATGCAGCAGGTTTACTAAGGGACTTAAAATGAGATCAGATGCTTCTAGTGTAATTGAAAAAAAGACATAAACTCTTTCCTATTGTGGTACTTGTGTCACTCATGACACTGCAGCAACAGCAAGAAACACAGGAACTACATGGAGCCTCCAGTCCCAGCCTCTGCCAGATAAAGTGTGTTCATTTTTCTGAGGGCAGGATTTTGACTGCCTGTTGTGTGCATGTAATCTGTGTTAAAGCTCTGAATACTTAAGACTAAGGCTTTAGGGACAGTGAATGACCAGAGCTTCTAATTTGATGAAAAATTCACAAACAAGACACTATTTTTAAATGTTTGTAGTATTTTCATTTTACCTTTGTTTGTGCTGTATTTTCTGGTTGTTCCCAAGAGCTGAGAATTGTACTTTTCTGGAGAAGATCTTAAAAGGACATTTTATCCTTCCTGTTTGTCACTATTCCAACTGCACTGGAACCCAAGAGTATTCTGCATTTTTTTTCAAACAAATAAAGATAATTTGCATTAAAATAATAAATGTAAATTTACACATACATCTCAAAGTATACATAAATTATTTTGAAAACCTGCTCTTGTTTTGTGGATATTTACCACAGCATCGATAATCATTTGCAAATGAGATATCATGATAGGAGCTGTGCAATTCAATGAAGCATTAAAAAAAAGGTTAATTGTCCATTTTACTTCTCAAACTCCTTTCTCTTCTCTGCCCCTTTGCTCAATTGAGTGCTTGCTATTTTTCACTGAAAGTTCTAGGAAAAAATACTTACTTGATTTCAATACAGAGCTCAGGGTTTTTTACTGACATCTATAATCTATGAAAGCAATATTGCCTAATTTCTGGAGTCAGCTGAAAGGATGCATGATATTACTATAAAAATATATTTATCAGGAGCTTCCCATAAGCTTTTACCTCAGTTAATCACGGGAATAAAATGTTATGTTAGACCTATTCTCTTGAAAATACATACACTCAAAATGGTGGGCTCGAGGAACTCACATAAATAACTTTAATGTTACTTCAGTGGTCAAATCCAAGCACAGCTGCAGGAGTATCCACCTTAGAGAGAATGCTTCAGAGCTGATTTACAATTCATCTCAAACCCCAGAACAGCCATCTACATCTGGTTTTACCAGTGCTTGTTGTCCTTCCGTACTCTTTACATAAATGTTAGATAAAGATTTTAGCAAAAGTTCAGATTTATCAGACATGAATTTATTTCAGGGACGTTATTGTTTTTAAATATCTACTTAGAGTTTTTATGAGTTGCTAAGGTAAGTCTTTTTTAGTTCATTTCTGTTTAAACTTAAGCAATATTATTAAGTGGATTAAACTGATCCTTTCTGTAACTCTACAGACGTCATTGGAGTCACATTAGGGACATATTAAACCTGTTTGTCTCATCAAGCATCAGGGAAATAAGCTTGGAAAATGCTTGGAATTCAATGTCTTTTGATGCCATCTGAATATAAAACATAAATTCCTGCAAAGATTATCCAGTCTGGCAGAGTTCAGAATTTCATTTCAGTAGATAATATGGAATCAAGAACTTTAAAAGATGGTAAAAAAAGGCAGAAATATTATATAGAAAAAAACTGAATGAATTAATAATTGTTTGAGAACAGATTCTTTGTGAGTTACTGAAATTTTGAGGAATTTTTCTTGCTTTGATCCCATCCCATAGTATTGCATTTAAATTTCATAAAGAAGTTTAAAGAATACAATAAGCATAAAATGAAACACATGAGGCTCTTTTTGAATATCAGGAAACATTTTTGCACTGTGTGGGTGACAGAGCACTGACACAAGTAGCCCAGGGTTGCTGTCTCCATCCTTGAGGATATTCAAAAGCTGTCTGGACAGGCTCTGGGGCAACTGGCTCTAGGAGACCCTTTTTGAGCAGGGTAATTAAGACCAGATGATCCCCAGAGATACAATCCCACCACAACCATTCTCTGATTCTGTGATTGAAGCCAAAGATGATCCTGAAGGAAGGACCTTTGCACAAATCTCTATTGCCTTAATGTTTCCTTTCCAAGAAAATGGAAGTGAAGGGCCTTGCTACACAGCTTTGCTTTAATATTAAATTACAAGGTCAAGACTAATTGGAAAGAAATAATAAATTGTTCCTTGAATTTGGATTTTTTTCTTTTTTTTGGAGAACATGGGCCCATTAGAATCACAGCTCCCTTAACATTCAGTATTAACTGATTGTTCTGCCTTTGATTTTGTACAGCAAATTTATACCGAGCCACATTATTTAGACACTTTCATTCAGCATTGAAACTTTTATTATTTCAAAACTGACAATAAAAAGCATGTTTCTTGAAATCAGCTTTGTAACCTGACAGCACTAGAAATAAACTCTATAGTTCTTTACTTTAAGGTACTGTATCAAAACCAGCTTATGCATCTCTGCATTTCCTGTTCAACAGCTTTTATCATAAGACACAGCAAAAAAAAAAATCTTTAGATCTCTCATTATTTCATACATTTCTCCCATGGATGCTGCATCTGAACTGCATATATTTAAGAAAACAAGGTCCATTTTCCCCAAAAAGTGACAAAAATTTTTATTTGCAAAATGAAAATTTATCCTGAAACTCTTTACTCGTGATCAATTTTTCTCTACTTTTTTCCCTACTCTTCTCTGCTTGAGGCTGCAGGGTTTCATGTTCTGCTCTGCCTTTGATGAATTGGAGTCCTGAAGGTATCTCTGATGATGAGAAAAGGAAAGCTCTATTTCAATACTTTTTCACTGATGATATTTCAACAGCAAATGCAATTGTATGCAAATAGAATTAGTAGAATAGGAATTTTTCCTAACATACAAAAATCTTTTGAAAAATGAGGATGTCTGTAATTGTTCTAGCAAAACAATTTTAACTGGATAAGAACTTGCTGAACACATTAATGCTCATGTGGAGAAGATTTCAGTTGTTGAACCATACTGTTACCACTGCTTGCATCTCAGTCTTGTAAAAATTTAGGAAAAGGAATTCCTGTTGTTTTCTTGGTTAACTACAAACCCAGCCAGCCCAGGGACAGATGAGTCTTCCCCTTGTTACTTGTTTTTTTCTTACTTGGTGTATTTTCTATCTGTCAAAGAGCCCAGGAGAACTTCACAGATAACATTGTAGAGTAACCAATCTGGCACTGCAATTCTGGTCACACCAGAACACTCACAATCACAAATGCACAAATAGGGTGGTACTGGCACACACGGAAGTCTGGGCCCATTTGCAGTCCCAGATGCACAAATAGCATGAGTTACACTATATATTTGAGTTATATAAGCCTGGGCACATTCATTAAGATTCCAGATTCACAAATATTGTAATTTATTGATTGGTGTGACAGAATCAGATTCAGAAATTGCTATTGATAAATCCACTGATATCAGAAATCTCAAGCAATAGTATTATTGCAGAATAAACCTTATCCAAGAAGCATTCTTGTGGGGGATGAGATGGGCACATCCTTTTGACCTCCAGGATACAGAAGTAGACTCTATGGTGACCTCCATCTCCCCTTGAATTAAATTTATATTGTTTTCTTTGAGAGTGAAGAGAAATTTTCATCATTAGGTGGAGTTTGAGTGAGTTTAGTCACACAGGTAAAGCATGTGCAGGTTTTACTTCATTAACACATCCAGGGGCACGAAAAGTCAAATGTATTTTCAAGTTAATGAAAGATGACTCAACTTTCAGTTGCTGCTTGGGTCGTTCCTTTGGCTTAATTCCCATTACCTGAATTGATTTAAAAAGAACATGACCACAGCCCCTCAGTGCCACTCCAACCTTTTCTTCCCTCTCCCAGGGCAGTACACCAAGTTCCCTCAAAGCCTCTGCACCTAGGTTTGTAGACAGTTTCTGGTTTCTGGTGAACTCTTGCCAACATGGCACTTCTCCTTGCTGAGTTCTATCTTTCAGTATTTTTCCACAGTATCTCTCACTGAAATGTTCTTATTATCATTTGTTTTTTTTCCAGGAACCTAAAAGTTATTTCAGTCAGATAAGAGAAGAAAACAGAATACATGATAGAATTGCCATTATAGCTCTTGCTTTTCTATTAAGAAAAACCAGTAAAATCTCTATTTGTGTCCTGGTTTTTGCTTTATTCATGTCACCTCTTATCATTCTATAGTCACAGTTTGCTTCCACTTCAGTGGAGTCTGAATTAAGAAAATGCTTGAGACTCAAACATCGAAATTTTGGAAGTTGTCCTTCAGAGGAAGAGGATTGGTCCTGTGCAGGGCCAGGAGCTCAATTTCATGATCCTTGTGAGTGCCTTCCAACTCAGCATACTCTGTGATTCTGTGATTAAGGGCAAAGACAGCAGTGGTTTCCTGAAGTGCAAAATAAAACATGCATATCTTACAGTTGGAATACAGGTTATGACAGGAAGGATGAAAGAGAAAACAGTAATTTAAATGGAGACTTGATCAAATATTTGGTTTCAGTTTGATAGTCTGAGCAACAGCAGGTACACTTTCTCTGGGTTTCCAGTCAAAAGACGCTCAGGGGACAAAATTGAAGCACTTGTTTGGTGTAGCCTTATGTTCACAAGGTGCTATGTCCAGGTGTTGGGATATTATGTCCAAACTTAGTGTTTAAATTCTGTCTTTGTAAAAGGAATCTGACTGTAAACCTCCTGAATCTGTGCTAGGGCTCTTCTCAAATTTTGAAATTTATGATAGCCCTTCAGATCAGGAGTTGTCTGGGCTTAGTTAAATATTCAGTGTAATCAGACAAGGTCTAAGGTCTTTCCTAGATATTTGAAGCCTTTTATGGATTTTATTTTCCAAATAATCTTTGCTTTTAGGTATATTAAATTTTGCGCATATTGATTTCTTATATTTACTGTGGTTTTTTTCTGCTTCACCTATTGCCAAATCACAGCTGACCAGTTTGAAAAAAAATGCAAATATGTTGTAAAGTTTTAAGTTATTTATCGAATATTAGCAGGCAGCTGAAAAGCAGTTTTTATCATATCTGCCAGAGATTTTGCAAAAATACCATGAGAATTAAAATTGTACTGGCTGCTAAAAATAAAAGAGAAACAAACAAAAAACAGCAACAGCCCCAGAAAAAAAGTCCACAAAAGCACTGTAAGAACAGCACTGATGGCCTTCATTTAAACATCAGTGTAACGTAATATAAAGCAGTGTAAACTTCAGATTCTGCTCTCACCCTCTTTGGTGACTGTGAAAACATTTGGTAATTGCCTGTACTCCCACGACCCTCCTTCCTTCTGCTGAGACTCACCATAAGTAGCTGCATAATCATCACTATTTGAAGTCAGTAGCAATCTGCTAACAGAGCAATTAGTTGAAGCACCATGAGCCAAAGGTGGTAGATGTGTTCCTCTTTTTTTTTTTGACAGATAAACAGAATTTACATAGACCTGCAAAAGATTAAGAATATACACGTGGATTTGTTACACGCTTTTATTTTTTTCTGTTTGAACAAGGTGAATGAATGCCAGCAATTATTTTTTGAAAAGAGGGTTGTCAGACCACAGAAGCTGTGCCAGATCCCAGGATCCTGAGCTACAACACATGTCATGTGGCATCAAGGATCCCCATCTGAACAGCTGAATTGCCATTCTGACTGTAGTCATTTCATATTGGAACCAGCTATCTGTGTTAGCGTGGAAACACATAATCACAGAATGATTATATGAAGGTGCTTTATTGAAGGGCCCTGGAACTCCAGGGTACAAACCCAAATCTGGAGTTCGACACGATTTCAAAATTGAAACATGTTTATACCTTTTACTTACATAACTTTCATATGATCATTTGTCAATCACTAACTCGATATTCTATTATATATTGTTTTTACCCAGGCATGAGTTTCAATCCCCCTTTGTTTTCATTCAACCATAAGTTTCAGTTCCTTTGTTTCCACCCAAGCATAAGTTTTAGCTCCCCTTTCCATAATGCCCCCCTCCCAAATAGTTATGTTCACTAAGCGATCATTACATTTAGAACATGCTGCTCAAGGCCTACTATGCTACTGTGATTTTAGAAACATTTTGACCTAATGCTATCATCTGGACTTCCCTTTTTGTCAGTGGGAAGAAATGGATTAATTGCTTCTTTGAAGTGCTTTATTTAAAGCCATGGTGCATGGCCATTCTGAGATAGTTTTATGATATTAATCAAAATGGACATAGTCATTCTATTAGTTGGACCTCAAACCAAACTGATCTTGCCTGAGCATCTGGATATAGGAACAATATTGAGTATTATTAGGTAATAACAAAAGACCTAGTTTAAAGATAATTTCTCAGAATTTTTACTGTTATCTGTTGCATTGCAAACTCATAGACACACTTCAACATTTTGGAAAGACTCAAATATGATTTTCTTTCTTTTTCAAATCCAGACACTTCAAAATCATCTCCACACAAAGTCTTGTAGCTACAGCAGTTGCATGACAAGAGTCCTTTTAAAGTTGTTGCATTGATCTGGTGAATGAGCTTGTCAATGCACCTTTACAGATACTTCCACAGTATCTGCTTCTCTTTTTAATATGTCTAGTGAAGAAAATGGAGATGAATAATAGCATTCAAGAAAATAGCACTTGTTTGCATTAAGAATGATCTATTTGAAATGTGCAAAACATAACCAAAGTGACATCAGTATGCCCTGATAATCCAATCCTGTTTTATTAATAAAAAATATCTTTTAAAGGGATAACAATGTAAAATCATGTTTCCACCTTCATCCACCTTTCATTTTTTATCTTGTGTGAAGTTTTGTAACTTTTTCAAAGACTGGAGGCAGATGACAGCCAGCTGAAGAATCACCTTTGCTGCAGAGTTGGGGAAAAAAGGTGAAAGGAAAAAAATAGTAGGCATATGTGGTATTCAGTGCAAACAGAACTCTAGAGTGCTGCCCAAAGACAGCACCTCTTTACTGAAATGATTTACTATATGCACACTGTGAGCCACAGATGCATAGTTTAAGTAACAAATCTGCCTTGTAAATGTGTTTTACTGCATCCACTACAGCTTGGACAATGCAAACGGAATTTGTTTCTGTAGACAGAAATGTTTATTAGAGTGCAGTATGCTACACAAACAAGCTAGAGACACATTAGGCTGCATTTTATTGAACACAAAACATTTTCTGATACGAATTTTATTTTAATTTGAAATTAAAAAATCTGGTCAGTAGACATATAGTATTAATAACAATGGAAAGCTATTTTATCATGTGTGGAGAGACGTGGTACGACTGTGTGAACTGTGGTGTAGTTTTAAGGTATTTTCCTTTTTTTAATAAACAGTATGAAGGTATTCCCTTTCTTCCCCCCCATTAAAAGTTCTAAATACAAGGAAGGTATGAAGTATCAGTAAAAATGGGTATCTTACTGGAGTTGTAGTATAAATGGACTCTCTGTCCCATGGAGAAGGTGGAGTGTAATGCAAGAGGCTGTGGTAATAGAGCAGGGAGAACTGAGATCTGGGAAGAGTCTCAAGAGAAGGGATTCAGCTAGGTGAGTGTGTTCTAAGAAAGACTGAAAATTGCACTGAAGCTCATGCACAGGAAGATAAGTTTTGCCCTGAAATTTTACCTTTTATTGCAAAGTTGGAGGGTTTATTGTTTTTCCTCAAAGCAGGGGAAAGGCTTTTCATGCGATTTATCTAAAGATTAAATATTGCACTTTATATGCAAGTTGGCTCTGCATAATTTCAGGACATTAAGTTTCCTCATATTATTCAAACCTAGCAAAGACAGATGAGTTAAATCAAGCTTCACTCTATAAATTTGTACAAGTATGATTCGTACTCAGTCAAGTGAGAGAGATATTTAGGGCCACCATGACTTGTAGCAGTCAGTCTAAATAGAACAAACCAGAAATCTCTTGCCTAATCAAAGGTGCATGTGCAATCACAGAGTAAAGACACCCAAACATGGAAACAACAATCTCTCTGTTAAATTAAGCAGAGCCCCTCAGTCTCCAGTGTGTTGTTGGTAAGTGCAGTAACCCTACACTGAGTTTGTCACATTCCTTCTGAGACACTCAGTATCTCTTATGCTCTTCTAGCAGTGTGTGATTTCTCTTTTTATCTGTGCATCAACAATTATGTGGAGATCTGAGAAATTTCTAGCTCGTGAACAAAAATTGCTGAGGGAAGCAGGAGGGGTAAGAAGACTGTGAAAATCGTGACAAGGACCAATGCAGCAGCTTTCCTTTTGCCTACCTGATAGAGGAAGGGCTGGATGGTAATGCAACACCCATCCAAACTGCAGCTGCACCCCTGCCCAGCAAAGCTTTGCAAAGGGCAGTGGGGAAGACACAGCTGTCCCTGTCCAGTCACACTCTCTAAAATAAAAGTTTAATTTCTTTTTTTTTAAGAAAATATATCTTAAATAAACAAACTTGAATACATATCTAGGTTTCTCAAAGCTGCTGTTACATCCATATGGAGAAACTTGTTGCTCAGATTCATTTGCCATTTTATTAATTCAGAAGGAAGATGAAGGGAGAAGGAAGAGAAAAAGTGTGTCTGCATTAGGATACAGCACAGAACAAAAGGAATGAGTGTATTGAGAGAAACAGGTGAGGTTGAGGATCCACTACCAACACCGTTTAATGGACAGAGCTGGTTACTTCAAAATCTCTTGCCTGTTCTCATGACAAGAATCTTTTCTAATCCATGTAGTTTTTCTCTAGAACTTGGTGAGTTTATTTTTTTAATGTCTAGCATAATATTGGGGCCTGATCATTTCATGAATATTTGTTAAAAAAACTTCCTGATTTTATGCAATATTACTGATTGAAAATACTCTGTCCTATGTATTTGAATTCACTTTCCTCATGTACAACTGGTAGTGAAAAATTTTTATTTGTATGTCTACACTTTCAAGGATCCTTCCAGTTCAGCACTTATTTGCAGAGTAATCCTAGAGGAATTCCCTCCCACTTCCACTTAGCAACAGGTGTGTGTGTGTATATATATATATATGTAGATATGTCTGGCATAAGAGCAAGTAAAATGTATCTTTTGAAATGCCATCTGTTTATGTGGGAACAAACTAGAGCACGTAAACATCTCTGTGAAGAAGTGTTTCTTTCAAAATGCAGTTTAGAATTTTTCTAAACAGTCTGAAGTACTGTTTTGATATATTTTGTCATATATACATATGTTTCTAGCAGGCAAATTTATTGCCCAGTATTTGAAGAACTGGAAAAGTACCTATTTGTATCAGTGTGCATCTCAGGTTACTTTGACATCAAATAGTAGTTTGGAAAAGGAATTTTAAAAAAAACCAACATTACATTTATGATATATTTTTTCTTATCCCAGACCAGTATCAGAGTACACGTAATGGATTCTTCTTGTGTAACCCTAAACCCAAATACTTGTTCCAAAAACTTTACTAAGGCAGGTAATCATATTGAGAAGATTGTTTCTATATTTGTGTTTCCAACCTAATTTAAGAGATATTCAACTTAAGAATGGCAAAGATTTTCTAAAAGACAGGGATTTGATGTTTGTAGCAGAGGGAGAGGACAAAGGAATGTTCAATAAAAACATAAGAGAGACCCTAAATCTCCAAAGACATTGAATATAAGCTTTCCATGATTATATATATTTCACATATATTTATTTCTGTGAGAAATTTTTTTAATCAAGGAATTGGAAGACAAGTTCAGATTTGTTGAAAATCAATGTAATTTACAGAATTATCTTGAGCCTCAGTTCCAGAGATCCCTTAGCAATACTGAGAGTAGGTCTTAAGGAGATTTCGTGGCTCTCAGCTACTGACAAATGACAAATATAAATTATTCAAAATAATTTATTCAAAATAAATTATATATCCTACCCAGTTTATTCAGACTTCTCTAAAATTCTAGACAGTTATTTAACAAGTTTGTAGCTAATGTTTTTGAATTGCACATATAAATTGCCTCTAGAATTCATGTGTGAATACATTTTATGTGTGTATATTTATATATCTTTACATTGTGATGGGTTACACTAATGTCGTAGATAAGGCATGTCAGATTCTGCAGCACATGATTATGATTCAAAACAAAGTCTGAAAGGAAACTAGAAGAAAACCTTTTTCATGTTCTCTAAATTACTGCCTTTTCCTGAAAGACCAAGTGATAGATGGTGTTTGAGGACAATTTGAAATAGAAATGGTTCAATTTTGTTTCCAAGGTGCATGCTTACTGTCAAGAAACAAACTGCTAGAATTCCTAAAGAAAACAGACAGATTAATTTCCCCATGTTGTCAAGGTAATTTTTGCTTTTTTCAATGATTGCATTTAGTGTACAAGTTATAGTCTACTTTATTAATATCTCATTTTTCTCCTCAGATATTATAAATCCACCACACTGTCACCAAAGATTGTTCACTGTTAGTGGTATATTTCTGAATATCTGGCTTTATCCAGGGACATACAAATATCTCTTACATCATTTCATAGAGTTCATGGTATTTGTTCACAGTACTGGTAAGTACAATATTTAAAATAGTAGTTTTAAAAATTTCATAACACCTTTTGGAATGGTAAATTCTGGCTTCCAAAACCTTTAAATCATACTTTAATTTATGCATACGTGTTTCACATTGTATATATTACACTCATATAATTTATATAGTTTTCTCAGAAATTTGGAAACTTTTAAAGGACTACAATGTCAATGTCAAATAAGATGTAAGGTAGAAAATAGGCCAAGTTAAATACCAAAAAATCCTTCAACATGTTAGAAGTTGGAAGCATGAGAGTTTTACTGATCTATTGTGTGCAGAAGAAGAGAGTTGAGGCCAGACTCCCATCTGTATTTTAAAAGTTAAACCCCATTTATCTCCTATTTTAGTTTCTTTCATTCAAAACTGCGTTCAACCCCCTTTTTTTAGATGCCTTCTAACACTGCAGATGACCAAAAGTCATACATATGTCACAATTTTTGCCAATACAATTTCTTCATGCTTAACTGGACCAAAGAAACATCTGTCTCATTCCTGACAGTTGCTCTGCTCTGACCCTGTCAGGATCTGCACCCTCCCTGTTCCATGGTCTATCTTTCCTGAAAGTCTAATCCATACTCAGCCTAGAGATAACCTTTGTTGATCACCTGAGCATTTGCCAGCACCAGATCCATGCCCTGGCTGAGGAGTTAAAGGCCATCCAAATCCTCCAGCTCCAGCTCTTGCAGCTTGCCAGGGCAGCCAGACCCCAGTGTTGTGCTGAAATTGGTTTGCTTTGCACAAAAAATCTAAATATCTTCTGGCTAAGGATGGAAATGGAAAGCTGATTCATGGAGGCAGCAGTACAGTGGAGAGAGCATTGTGTTTCACAGACTGAATTTACCTTTTCTATCTAAATTGCCTTCATGTCCTAAAATAGAGATTGGAAGATTTAGATTTTATGCAAGTTTGGCAGAATAGGTATCTGTATGGAGGGAGGTATTTACATGAGATGAAAACATAGTGCACTAACTGGCATTTCAAGCTTCAGTCCTGAGTGGTTTTTTTAACTTACAGACCTTGCAGTGATGACGGGAAATTTGAAACAATAAGATAAAATGCATTTTTTCTAAGCAAAATCTTGCCAAATCTTAAAAAATAATATGATTGTGCCAAAAACCAACTGTCAGGAAAAAAGATGATGTAATTTAATTGAGCATTCACATAGTCTTAGAAATACCTCTGGTGAGTTTATTAAATAAATTTAGGAAATGGAGAAGAAAACCAAAGTACAGCCATGAAAACAAGAAGAGACAAAAATTAAAGCAAAGATAAATTATATTCTTTTAACTGTTAAGTACTGACAGAAGGATGACAATCTTCATGACATCTAGAAGTGTTTGAGTTAGTTGTGACAAAGACTGTGAAGAACTTGAAAAACAGTAGAAGATGCAGAAGGTACAATTTGAAAAATTCATATAGTCTTTTGGCTTTCTTTTTCAAAATTGGATTGTTTTAAACATAACTCCTTGTTTTATGCCCATCACAAATCCATTTGTTCATAGATATGTCTTCCAGTACATCTTTTTTGACATCAATGGAATTATTCTAGGAGTTCATGTGGCATGCTGGAGAACATGGCTTGTTTAAGAAGCACTAGGAAGGGCAGGCATGTCAGCAGATTCAAAATTGTCTGCAACTAACATAAAGTACGCATTTATTGTCAATGAATTCTAGTTTTAGTTGTTCTCCCTACATTGACTGGAAAATACTGAATGCTTTATTTGGCTTCCAAATAAATGTACACATAGTTGTCATAGAGATAGGAAGGATTATGTATTAAGAACCACCATATGGCTGACATAACAGTGTTGATGTGCTTAATTTAGGACATGTATAGGCACTTAATCATTTGGATATGGAAATACTGCTTATTAAAAGAGAAAAAGGAATTTACACCTGCAATTTTAAAAGTTCTGTTTATAACGGCTGTTGTGCCAAGAACTCAAAGACATTTTTCTTAGGCAGATGACTCTGATTTCTTATTTCTGAATCAGAATGACTCATATTTCATTACTATTTGAAGATGAAGGTCCCCTGTCAGTAATGCCTGAGGAACATACTGTCAATAACTTCCCTCGTGTATGGGCAGCCTGAAATAAACTGCTGGCTCCTCAGTGTCTATGTTTGTGACAAGCTGTCAACAAATCACAGAATACTCACAGAACTGCATCAGTGGTTCTGCACATGGTATACAATTTAACCAGCCTGGGTTGTGTGCTGGCTAAGGAGTCCAGCTCACCATGAGGTTGAGCTGAATGGCTGAAAGTCACTCAGGAAGGTGAGGAGGTGTAGAGACTCCCAGGGATACCCTCTGGACTGCCATGCCAGGCAAGGGGTTTCTTTTATCCATACAGCAACTTCAGTTAGGAAGGAACACAGCAACAGGATCTAAGCCATTTCTCTTTCACTGTGAGAAGGGTCTGAGGATCTGTGTTGTGGATCTGAAATATGTATGATAATTCCCCTGGTCAATAACCAGTGATGCAGATTACAGACTTTAGCTAAGAAAGGAGGAACTATGCTGGTATAATTCAGTTTATATGTGTTTGTATACGTTTGTTGCAAGCTCAGGACCATGGGCAGAATTCTGAGACATCTTCTGTGAGCTCTAAAACAAACCTGCTGCGAGCACTTTCTGGTACAGCACAACAGAACATTATCTTGTGATTGACAGGAAGGAATTCTGACTCCCTGACCTTTATTGAAAAAGATTGAAAAAGAGAGAATGGGCTTTAGTGGACAAAAGTCAGTGCCATGTAGTGTTTCATCTCCCTTCAGAGGTGAGAAGTAGTGTAACCTTCCATTTTTTAAAGTGTAATGTATTTTGGAGAGTGACAAGCAGACTACCTGACAGTATGAGCTTGAAAGTATCCATTGATCCTTTTTACTTTTGTTTTAACTAATTGTAACTTTAATATCTCAATGTTCTCTGAATATTTTGCAGATTTCAAGCATGAGCAGGAGGAGTTGGTGAGGGCAGTTGAAAGTTGAAAGTTGAAATGAGACAGAGGATCCAGCACACCAGTCTGGTTGCCACTCCTAAGCTTCCAAAGCCAGTCACGGCTCAGATTTACCTTAGAGATCTCCAGTCCAAATTTCAGGAAAATTTATGCCTGCATATGCTCACAGGAGAACAGTTCCTCAGAATGCTGTCCATGGAGAATATTGCAGCAAATGCAACATAAATAATTTTCTCCTTCATAATTTTTCTTTCAGAATGGTTCATACAGAAATTCTGAGATAAGATGTGTATACCAGTCTTCAGAATTCTTCAGACCTAGCTTTGTGATTAAAATACCTTTCTCATTTGACAGCTTTGAATGTCAGGATCACTAAACTCAAACACATTTTATGCCGTGCAATTGATAAACAATTATGCTTAATAGCCTATGTCTTGGTGGGGCAGTACCCAGAGACTTCTGCGAGAGGTTAATGTGCTGTGTCCCTGGTGGTAAAGAAACCACATGGCACTTCTTTTACCTAAACAATGAAATTTTCATCTCTGCTGTGAACAGGTCAAAGAAAATGTCAAGAAATCAAATGTGCAGTGGATAATAATCAGAATTAGTAGAGGAGTTGGAGAAAAATTATAGGTTACTTGCCACTGTTAATTGCAGGTTTTGAACCTTTTGTTATAATTCCAGACATCTATGTAAGAAGAACCACTAATTAACCTCAATCAGTACCAAGCCATGAACATGTGTATTACACACTGTTTTTTGATAAAAGACCAGGCTGTGCTGAGAAAGGAACATGTTCCAGTAGAATGTCACTGAACAGAAAGAAGGGGTGGAGACATAGAGCATGGCATTCATACATGAGATGGCCTGAAATGTTGCCTTCTTCTGCAAAAGCATAAATACACTTTTGATATTTGGGCTGTAGTCCAATTACTATATTGATCAATGCACATTGTCTGGCTCAATAGATAATCATCATTGTATTTAAAATTGTTTATTTCAACCTTGTAAAACTGTCACTCCTGTAGACAAAGAATTTCATTTTTTTTTCAGCTCTCACAAAAGAAACAGTGCAGGGACTCTGTGCTTGTGCTGAGACCAGCTGTCCCCAAGCTGAGAGGTGAAGGGTCTTTGGCAGCCACACACAGATGCTGTGTAATTGCACCCAGCTCCTCTCATGTTTTGCCATTGCCAGTAGGCAGGGATGATCTCTACAAGGCAGCAGATTTTGCTGCAGTGGTAGGAAAACAAGGTATGTGTGCATGAAGTAGCCCCTGACTGCACTGAAAGTAGGGGACAAGGTTTCTCATTGTGTGGACTCCCATTTGTTGAATGGTAGAGAATCACATATTTCTTTTGACACTTTGGTTTTATTTGACATTTCTGAGCAATCAAAAAAATACTAAAGCATGTGCAGACCTAGATTTATGAAAGCCTTACTCATGTTCATGAAAAATTAAAAACTAGATCACATTATTATTTAATTGCCTTATACCTACTTATTAAACCTTAAGACTTCATATTATTATTAAAAATTTTATTAATATTATGTTAATATTAAATATTATTAGGTAAAACCTTACCTAATATGAAAAAAATTTATATTAAAATTAACTTATAGTAAAACTCAGTTATTTAACTTCATTTTAGTTTAAACATGTCCAGAAATTCTTATCTTTCTTGTGGTGTGTATAGGAAAGGACTGAAAATAGTATAATTTATCTGCTTCTAATAACAAAGCCTACAAAGAAATTTTGGTTTCTTACTCATGTTTTAATGCCTCATTTTCCACTGTTTATCACAATAATGTTGAGATTTCTGAGAACTTCTTTGGATGTGCCCTTTTTGTTATGAGTCTATTTAAATGCAGATAAACTCTCCAGGACATTTTACAGTTTCCTACAGACACCTCCAAAAGACAGACCAGTCCTCCCAGTATTCACTATGAATGAATGAGAGAGACTCAGACATATGCAATTAAAACAGCTAAATAAATATGACTAAATAATAAGATCAAAACAAAAACATTTTTAAAACCAATCAAAAGACAAAAAAATAAAATCATAACATCATAATGGACCCATATACTTCATAGCTGAAGTATCAGAATATATTATGGCTACTGTAACCAAACCAAGTTTAATTTTTAGTCTATATTCATTTTAGGGGTAATTCTGAGCTCATTTACTTTAGATATGTGCTTACTTGAATTAATTTTACAGGCCTGAAAATTATGTACCTAGAGAATCTCATTCAGAGGTGTATCAAGGCAAGCATCAGCAATACTATAAGGAAGAAAATGAATTCCTGTCTAGACAGCCTGCAGCATGCACCCTGTTTATCTTCTGTATCTGCAAATTAATCCCTGAACCATTTGAAGTTACCTGTTCCTGCAGATAACCTGGCACATCTGAGTTACTGACTTAGCCCCAGTGAAAGCTCTGGCTGTGGGCTGTGGACAAGTGTGTACAAGTTCATGGCAGGCACCACCTCAGGGAGTAAAAGATGAATGAGATCCCTTTCGTGGGATCTGGTGAATGGGTTGGCTGCCAGACTCTGTCTTGTTTTGTTCATGACTGAATCAGTGGGCTTTGAGGGAAACTGAGGGGGACTTTGTACCCAGCACACACCAGAGGTGGTGTTGTGCAGTGCTTTCCTCTGTAGGAAGCTTACATCTTTAAGTCTCTTTTCTTTCACTTCTAGCACTACAGTCTGCCTTTCATTTTGTATTCAGCCTGACATGCAAAGAACCCCAGACTGCTGTGGCAGTACCTTTGACTTTTTTATCCCAAAGTGCTGTTAGCCTCACAGCCTCATGCTGGAGGATTCAGGAAATGTTATGTCATCTGTAAAGTTGGGATGTGTAGGAAATGATTGCCACTGAAATGTGAATTTTCCTTTTCCAGCCATTGCTTCAGAGTTTTTAGTTGATAACCTTATGCTAAGGAACACATAAATCTTGATAGATAACTCTAGTAGAAAATAGTGATACAGGTGGCCAGCAAGCATTTGCTGATAATGCACAAGCAGAAAGCTGAACACCCAATCGATGAGTGCAACATCTGTGCCCGATAAAAGCAGAGTCTCATACTACAATGCAACAGTCCTGATGAAATCACAGTGTTCCTGTGTAAAAATTATTCAGAGGAACATCTTCTGCAATGGAGAGTATGCACAGGTGAGGATGAGCTGGGGCAATCCATACCAGTAATTTTATTGACCAGGGACTTGGAGTTTCCTTTTCCCTTTCCTTTCCCTTTCCCTTTCCCTTTCCCTTTCCCTTTCCCTTTCCCTTTCCCTTTCCCCATCCCTTTCCTTCTTACACAACAATGCTTTTTTCCTGAATACACTCATGAATACACCCAGGCATATCTCCTTCTCCTTGTTTAATAAGCATTTTTGAAGACACTCATTTTATCTGAGTTGACTTTAAAGACTGTGAGTACAACCAACTGAAAAAATTGCCCCATAAAAAAAGGAAATGAGCAAATATGTTCCTTCCAACACTAATAAGAAACATTGCTGTAACAAAATAGAGCAATTTAGGCACATACCAATATCAAGTATCAGGATTCCCTATTCATTTTTTAAAAACAGATAGTCAACATCAAGTGAGATGGCACAGTTGTATTTTCTTATAGATTTTTTCATAGATTGAACAATTAATATCCTCCTAATTGTCATTTAACAGGACATGGGGATGGGGAAAGGTACTGTTTTAATGTTTGTGTCTGTTTCTTACCACTCAAATCTATTTTAGCTTACAAAAATAAATTAATTTTCCCCAAACTGAGTATTTTTTGCCCTTGATGGCAACAGGTAAGTGACCTCTCTGTCTTTATGTTGACCAACAAGCTTTCTCATCACATTTTTTCACCCTGTCCTGTTGAGGAGGGTGAGAGAGCACCTGCATGGCATTTTCACCCTTAAACAATACTAGCCCAAAACAGTTGTTTATGTGATGGAGAAGACCACTCATTAGAAAGACAGATGGAGGAGAAATAACATCATTTGACCTATAAAAATTATTGTATAGCAGTATTCTGAATGGCTGTTAGAAGGACAACTTATGTGGACCACAATAGAAAATGTTTCTGAACTAAAACGTAAAAGGATATGAGCTTGGTAAAATTTCTAATTATATAGACAGAAAAGACTGTGTCATTGATGTAGTAAATGAGGAGAGAATCAACGTGACAAATTAGATAAAAGTCAAATAGGACTCCAGATCTGATGATGCTGCTCACAGTGATACAGAAGGGAGCTGAGGGTTTCAGAACAGAAAGCCAAGATGTGCTTTCTAGTCTCACTTAATTTTTTCTGATGACTAATTATCCACCATGGTTTTCAGAGGACCAAGGAGATGTTTTGGACAGAAGAAGTAGCTATCTAAATTTGTCTTGCACAAGCAAACTCTGAGGTTGAAAATATATTTGTGCAAAAGTTGCTCTTGCAAAAATTTTCAGGATCATATTCTAAATGCCTTGTATCACCTTTGATTTGAAGAAATACCTTGAAATTCAAAATACTAACTTTTATATTTGTCTCTTAGCATCTCAATTTTGATATTACCAAAGTTTGCTTTCAAAGTTATGGGCTTCAATTATGATATAAGATATCAGACTTTACACTATGGTTTTTTCTGTCACCTTAATTTCTGATTAACTTTAACAAAGAATTGGACCCATCTTTCCAAGGAAGTCACTTTATCTTTGCTATTGCTATCTACATTACAAATGAATTAATTAGCATTCTCATCACAAAGCCCAAGTTCATTATCTGATAAGAATAACATTTCTTCAGATACATCCTGAGGTATTTGATTTGTCTTATTTATATTCTCAATGGGCAACTTCCTTTCACTTGGTAGAGATGGGTATAAGTAAATCGTGATTCTGCTCATTACTTTCTCCTGATTGAGATTTTATTTCTGTCCTTTGTTACATGGAATCCTTATTTGTTTTCTTCTGCCTTTGTTTAATTGGATTGTGACTCCTGAGATACAATATACTTTCCATCCTTGAGTATGAAAAACAGGTTCTAATTTTTTTAACATTGTTTATATTCAGCAATATATTAATTTGAGAAGCTTATCTGTGTAATAATTAAACAAAAAATTGACTCATTTAAGTATCTATTTGCTGGGATGTTTTTAGTACTGAAGTCACAATGGCCATACTACTAAATATGTACAGACAGCTTAATTGGAGGGGGAAAGTTTTTGCATTTTGTCTTAGCTTTTCCTCTAATGAAAGATATACTTTTTCCCCAATAATAAAAATAATAAAAAAATTATCCCATCTCTATTCAGTCTAGTACAACTCCATTCAGGTAAATGCTGCAGTTTTTGCCAGACCTTCACTAATATCCAAATATATGAAGCCAAAAGATGGTATTTAGAGTATGGACACTTTAGGTCATTAAAATTCCTCAATAAACATCTCTATTTTCTGAATCACACTACACTATTTTCTTAGTAGCCTATGCAGTCTTTTCTTCAGAATAAGTTAAAAAAAAATGGATTATTGTTGTCAGAGGTAGAAGTGCCCTAAACAAACCCTTCACCACAACCCAGCCAGGCCAATAAAATACTAGAAAGCATCACTTTCTTAAAGGAGTGAGGTCAATACAATTATTCTCCACCTTATTTCCCTGTTTTACTTACAGAGACTCATTCCTTATTCTGTTGTTCCTGTGAAAGTGTTCAGTACAATTGTGAGACACCTGAGAGTACATGAAAGAACCTCAAGGGTTCTGACCCAGGAAGCAAACATGCTACAGAGGCCTGGGATGATTTCCAAAGGCAGCTGAAGGCCAGGTATACCTCCAAAAACATCCAGAGTGATGCCATATTGCTTTTTTTAAGGGAAGTGAGCTGAACCCAGGGTATGATACAGCTTTGTCTTCCAAAATCTGGAAACAAAAAGTGGAAACTCCAGGGACTCTCCTAGAGATACTCCACATACAAATATGTTCAGTTTATAGGACTAGACCAGAAGTGACACAAATTAATGTCTTAAGTGTGAACATCAGATCCCTGGCACAGGCCCTCCAGTTCTGCAGATCCATTCTTTCCATTTTGCACGGCTTTCATTCCATTTGGTGTAGCCATGGCATCTCAGCTGTTGCTACAGCAAGGGGAGATCCTGTGAAGGAAAATCATCTAGACCCTAGCTTGAGTGTCTTAGATGAAAACAAAGCGTTAGTGATGATTGACAGTATCATGCTATCTTTGGTTCACTGACAGTGTCCTAGCTTTGTATTTCTATCATTAGTGATACCATTGTTCAGGGTACATACAAGCACAACAAAGGATTGCATCCAGAAGGTGTCAGAAAGACGGAGCCAGATTTTCTCAGTGGTGCTGAGCAATAGGACAGGAGGCAATGGGGAGGAACTGGAACACAGGAAGTTCCACCTGAACACGTGGAAGAACTTCTTTCCTGTGCAGGTGACTGTGGAGCCTCCCTCAATGCAGGTATTCAAGAACCACCCGGACACAATCCTGTGCCAGGTGCTCTGGGATAACTCTGCTTGAGCAGGGAGGTTGGACCAGAAAAAGCCACCGTGGTCCCTTTCAACCTGACTCATTCTGTGATTCTGTGAATAACAAATTCTTAAAGGCCTTCTTGAAAGTTTCCTCCTAAATTATCTTATACTGACAAGATATAGCCAGTGTGATTTAATGGCAAGCACACATCTTGCAGCAGTATAGCTAAATCCTTTTAAAATTGATTGCTTAAAAAAATCAAAGTTTTGACAGTTTTTGTACTGTATACTTTGTTTATTGTTTTCTTTGCCTGTTAAACTTGAGCCATAAGTAACCTTTTCCCTTTGAGGTGAATTCAATACATGAAGAACTTCATGATTTATTAGTTAACCTCTGCTTAGTGGGATTCACTGTGACCTGGAATGAAGTGGCATAGGAGGAGTATTCCTGCATAATTTATTTACATTTGTAACAGTACAAAGTCAAATGTTGCCAAGCTGAAACAAGTACCAAGACCTTAGTGGTGATGAAATTCTGAAACACAGGTTTTTAGGAAAAATGGGTGCAGTGGGCAGAAGTGTTGAGTTTAAACCTAGAATGATAGCTATTGAAATGGTGAAACAGCAAAAGGGAAAAGGCCATTGAGTCATTCAATCAATAGAATATTTAACACAGAAATGACCATTACCTAAAGAGCTGAAATTTTCAGTCCAGCAGCTTCCTCATTACATTCAGAAGTCAACATTCCTGTTTCATAATCACACCTGGTTCCAGAGAGCTTTGCTGCCTGGTAGTTTTGCTGCTGACAGCTCTCACCGTGTGCTGGCTGGCCAGTTCCTCTTCCCCCCAGGCAGAGGGATTCTACCCACACCAATCTCTGCAACAAGGCTCACATACCAGAAACAAGGCAGTGAGAGGGACAGAGAGGCTTCCAAGGCTTTAGCTTTTCCTGGACTCTGCATATGACCAGAATGCATAACCAGGTGATACAAAATGGGAGGTGCTTAGAAATCCCAGAGTACTAGCACAGCTGAAGGTTGGTTTGGAGTATTGTTGTAACCCCCAAACAGTAGATTTTGCAGTGAATAGCTCTCTTTGCACAGAAAAGGTAAGTTTTTCATTTTGAATGCAACCCTTTCCACATAGGTCAGACAAACTTGCTTTACCCAACAGAAGAGGCTTATCTTTCCACATCAGCTGGATATTTCTTTCAACCAGAAATGGAGTTCTAGAGTGTGAGGATTTCCGGTCAAGCTGTTAGAAAATGTAGCTAATTAAGATTTCATCTGGACTAGAGCTGAATAGTCTTAGAGTATTTTTAAGGAAGACTTCATGATCTTGATCTTCAGCTTTCAGACTGATTGTCAATGCAACATAGCTCTGACCACAATTTTCCTGTAAATCCTTCAAGAGCTTCTTGACATTCATCAGGTCGCTTAAGATTGTCATCTAAAGTGGTTTTCAGGCTGTATTTGGTATGAGTGTTTTATTTACATAATGGGCTGAATTTGTAGAGCAGAAAGAATTGCACTCCAAGTGAAAAAGAGGGGGGAAATTTAAAGCAACCCCTAAATTTCCCTCCTCAGTATTGAAAGGATGCAACATTTCTATAGGCATGCTACCATTTGAGTAGGTCAGTAACTGAAAATAGATCACAGGCAGGGGAAATCTTTCCCTTTGCTTGTATTATAATAGCTTCAAAAGAAGTAAACAGCTGCTCTAAGCACAGTGCTTACCTATTTAAATCTCCATTAAGCAGCAGTATTGTTTTTCTTCTGCAACATCTAGATGATGGTGAAAAAAGTTCTCTAGGTAATTATCACTATATTGCAGCAACGTCTATATCATAAGTTAAATTTGGAGATTGGTTTATTAATTATGGGGTTTGTATAACAAAGAAATGGAGGCTCTTACAGCCTTGTTCAGACACGCATTTGTTCTCTAAAGATTTTCCTGTCCCACCTTAAACAGACAAAAAGCAATATCTTTGCTGAATTGAACAAAATCTGCTAGTTCTTTCCCCTGTCACACTATATTGTTGGTTTGAGCAATAATCTACTGACCTCAATTATGCCTGAGCAATGACCTTCTCATTACTGCCATGTCTACAACTGTGAGATGGACAGAAATCTTAGCTGTGGATCACTTAATACATATTCAGCAAATCACACAAGTTTCAGCACACATCCCATGTCTTTCAGTGACACTACTATTAAAGTAGATAATAACACAGCACCTTAAGTGCTCTTTCTTTGAGGGCTTGGGAGACAGTTTTAATGGGCAGAAATTTATTTGACTTATTCTTCAATATATTCTCTTTTGCTCTTCTTTAAAAATACCACTTTCTGTGATGCATAAGCATCTTTTTCTGCTCATCCCTCCTAATAAAGAATCACTGCTTAATTTCAGATATGGCCTTATTTTTTTCCATTTCTTTAAGCCTTTTCCTAATCCATTTTCTCATCTCAATTAAGAGTCAAATCTGCATTCTATTTAAACCGTAACAAGTTAGGAATTCAGCACGATTAATTATTAACAAGACTTGGTTGTAGGAAATTAACTTGCTGGGTTTATTTGTCATTTTCACAGATTCTTCCTTCTCTCTTAGCTATATGACAGATGGGACACTAATAATGCAAATGTTGTATAAATAGCTCCTAAAATGCAAGGTATTCTTGTTTAAAAATGTCAGACAGTTAAGATATGAACATAATATGAAACAGAACAATTTCAAACTTCAATATAGCAGATCATTTCCAAGCAGAAAATGTATGTGAGCAGCTTACCCATAACCTCATCCTTTCAACGTTTATTTTAAACAGTTCATCTTGGCAAGGCAGGGCTTAAAGAATAAAAGCAGAGCAGAGCAAATGAAATACAATAAGCAATATAACATAACCACAAGCACAGAAACACCTTTAATAGAAGAATTAATTTAAAACTAGAAAACTTAGGGAAATTCCCAGTGTGAATTCAGGGCAAGAAGATCTCCATGGACTTTCACAAAAGTGTAAAAGGGCAGCAGTTATGCAGCTCTTCTAACTCTGTCTTTCTGACATGAACTGCAACCTGCCTTGTGGACATCATTCACAAGAAAGTAAAAAGATGTTTCTTAAGACTTCTATTTTTATAATAAATTTTGACCAAGTAGGAACTTGTGAGTTTATTGCAAACATGTTTTTTCAGGACAATTGGAAATCAGTGGTACTGACACATAGTACAATGCAAAATATATACTGGCAATAAAACATCACCTATTGCTTAAAAAAAAATAGCAAAAACCTGAGACTGTGTGAGGCCATATCACATTCTAATTCTCTAATCTAATTGTGGAAGAGACCACTGTGCAATCCTAACAACTCCTGGCTTAATAATAGTGCTTACAACAGATCCATACAATACTCTGTCATAAAAAATTCCTTCGTAAGGAATCAGTCAGGAGAAAGGCTGATGTTACAGCAGTCTGGCTCTGTGCAGTTAATGGTTCAGAGCAAACCTTCTGGGAAGCTTGTTCTAGTATCAAAGTCTTAATAGAGCATGACCTTGAGTGGAGAGGCAGGCAATTTGTGAGAAACTTTGGGTGTGAATGCTTGCTCAGCAATACTTTGAAAAGATCCACATGTGCAGGTCACACTGTTTGAAATCTGCAGAGAAATGGGGGGCCTCTATTCAAGCAGAAACATCCTTACGTTTCAACCTAAATAATAGAAATACTGTATAATGTGCTGCTATTTTCACCATTTGGAATTTCTCAGATTGTTCTTGTCTAAAACCTACAGTTCATATAAATCTTACCATTTCACAAGGAAGCCCTAATTTTGCACTCATGTTTGTATTGTTTTCTGTAATGGATAAATATTAATCTTCAGTGGTATGCCTTCTAGATTTGTGTAAGATACCCAGGAGAAAATTTTAAAAAGCTGAAGGAAGAGTCAGCAATTTGCTATATAAGATATATGTTTTTAAAATGCAGTAAGGCTTGATCAAACATTGAGAAGAGATTTTAAACACTTGAGAAAGATATTCCTTTTTTATCATAACATTTTGGTTTTAGGTATTCTAAGATGCAATTGCAGAACCCAGAGATACTTAGGGGTTTTTTTGTTTTTTTTTTTAAGATATCCTTGCAGATCTTAACATTTGCAGAGTCCATATTGCCCAGAGAAAACCCAACCAAACACACCCCCAAGTTTTGGGATTCATAGTGATAGTGCAAATGTCATTGGACTGTCTTGTCTTCACAGGCTTGAAAGATACGTTTTGACTACATCACACATCACATAAACAGCCATAACATTACTTGTGCAAGTGAAGACTAGAAATACTGCTGAATGATGCAGTTTACAAGGCTTACTTTTCTTTATAAGTCTTAAACAGTAACACTTCCTGCATGCTGTTCTTGAAGTATTGACCATCAGGCACTGATCCTAATTTTCTGTCTAATCAGGGTAGAGAAACTGTGCCTGTAGCAAGTCATCTGTCACAGAGTTCCATTAGCAGATTTCAGATATTGATTAGCAAAGAAGCATTCACTTTCCTGAGATTAACAATCTATAGGATAATATACGTGTCTACAATAGCCATTAATGGAAAATTGATGAAGATAAATCTAATCTATAACAAAGTTACTAGTTTGCAAACACTTCATAAATAAAAGACAAACCTAACTCAATGAACAGTTCCTAATGAGTATTTCAAACTTTATTGATGCCTAGAACAAAAATAATGCCCACTATGAAGTAATAATGTTGTTTTAGCTGTATGGTTTAAAGTTGTAACTGTTTTCTTGTGATCTTCTTTCAATAAACTCTCCTTATTAAATCATCATGTTCTATAAGTTTATAAGGCATCCTGTCTGATTTCAGAACACAATCAAAACTGGGAAGTGCAAGTATCAGCTCTTTTATGTCTACAGATCTGTGTAAGTCTAAGAAACGTGCACAATATCTGTACATATCAAAATATTTGCAATTGTATTATTTGCCAAGATGAATTTTACTGATGGATAAGGAAGAGCACCCGAATATTATTAAAAAGGGTTTTAAAAAATATTAATAATGGGAGGAGTTATTTTAACACTGTAATAGAATATATGCTTGTGCTGCTGAAACCAGAAATCTTCTAACCCATTTAATTGTTACTCCTTGTAACTTAAGGTTAATGCTTGGAAAAAATTTAACGATTTGTCTTTTGCATGTATTTATGTGACTGTCACTTTTTCAGTAGTTAAGTAGATATTTACTCAATTCACATTTCTTCTATTATAAATCCCTGGAGATATGTTGTTGAGCTCTCCTCTCAGTAGTCTCATTTTCAGACTGAACAGGCCCAGCTTCCCCAGCATTTCCTTATAGGAGAGGTGCTCCAGTCCCTTCATGAGAGGTGCTCCAGCTCCTTCATCATCTTTGTCATTCTCTGCTGGACTTGCTTCAGGAGCTCCAAATCCCTCTTGTACTGAGGAGCCCAGAACTGGACACAGCACTCCAGACTGGCCTCACCAGGGCTGAGTCGAGGGGCAGGATCACCTCCCTCAAACTCCTGGCAATGTTCTTCCTGATGCACCTCACATGCCCCATCATTTCCTGCAAGGACAAAAGAGAACATGATTTGTTCTGAGGATCTCTTGCCCAGTTGTCACCAGGGCCCTGGGGCTGGTTATTGCTCATCTTGTGTAAAAATATAGGCAGACCTTCCTCACTAAATCTAGAGACATTAGGATTGTCTGTCATTGGTATCCTGACACCTGTGTATATGCAAAGACCAAAAATGAGATCATCACCGTTATCTTAGCCTAATTACTGTGGAAAATTGTGTATGTCCAATGATAGGACTGCTGAGGAGAAGACTTGGGCAACCTAAATGTCTTCTCATGGTTGCTGTTCTGTGTTTTACTTTGCAGAAGATCAAGTCCTTCATCCTACTAGATGTTTATATGCTGATCACACACTGGGCCTTTATTGCATTACAACTTCATATGCATTGTACCCTACTTATATTAACAGGAGTTTAATAATTGTTATACTTTGGTATAGCACAGATCACAATATTTGTCTTTCACCATTTCCTTAGTGTTAATCTAGCTTTACATTCTTCATTTCTCCCCACTGCCTTGATGGCTTATGAAAATGTGTTGAAGGATTCATCAAAAATAAGGTAGGACCATCTGTTTTCACCTTGCTGATTTTAATTGAAGAGCCCTATAATCTTTTTAGTAAAACCTCCTGAATCTTCTAATAACAATTCTTCTACCACAACTTCAGGTTATGGAAATTGTTTTAAAACTCTTTGCTAGGGTCTGTGAAATGTGAAAATTAACCCTTTGGCATGATTTTGCGTATCATCTTTTGTAAGAACATTGCAAACATCTATGTTCTGACAGAGAATGAAACCTTTTTTGAAGTTTTGCATGTGTGTATATATGAATGAGGGAAGAGGGAGAAACTAATCTAGGGATATAGCAGTAACAAAATACCTTAGGCTTCAATCCAATCCTATATGTATGCATTAATTTCCAAACTGAACTATCTCACTTACTATTATCCTTGTCTACATAATTTTTCCCTGAACTGACATCTTAGTTTCGTAAGATGGAAAAATATACCTACATATATGCATCTGATTGAAGAATTATGAAGGTCTGAAATTTCACTCACTCTTTATCAAGCTATTAAATTAGCATAGATTCCTCTACTTTTTTGTTACACTTTAAATATACATCATATTTCTGTTATTGAAGTATTGCAGGGCACAGTGACATTGCAGCCACCTCCCCTGCAGCTGGAGGGATCCTGAAATAATGGTATGAAGGAAAACGAAGAAATTAGTATTGCAGTATTGCACTGTCAGTCTCTGGAGGATTTTTTACACTTCCTCCTCCATCTTCTCCAGGTGTCTAAAACTGTTTTGTCAAGATAAGTCTCTACCTTACAAAACAGCTCATTGCTACTGAGATGCAATGTGAAGTTTCCTTTGGGACTGAATCCATTTTCTCCTATTAGTGCAGCTGATAAGTGTTAACCTACACAGTGGAAGGAAACAAAAGCATACAAAAAAAACACTCCAAACCCCACCATTGTTCTATAGGGATAGTATATTTTCCTCTAACAGATGACAAAAATGAAGTAGGAAAATTTAAATTTACCTTGTTTACATTTCACTGTGAACCTTCTGAAGATGTATTAGCAAACATTATAAAGAAAACAGTGTCAACTATTAGCTTTGTGCTCTGTAAGTTTTTTATTTTTATATGCAAATTTTTATGAACATTTATTTCCCTGGCAACTATTTAAAGATGTTCTGAATAAATCAAATTTCATTTTAAATCTTTTAAATATTGAGCATATTGTGGCTAGCCAAACATATCCAATAACAAGCCAGTAACCTAGAATATTTTCCAGAAGGTACTTTTAGATGGAGTAAAAATAAAAATGAACAATAAAGTCCCCTTTTTCCAGATTGTCTTAAACACCTTTCTGGAATCTAAATTGTGTATGCCAACAGTACATAATCATCTATTTGATGATCTGGCCTGTGTTATTGATGCAAGGAACATCTTAATAGCTTTCTCATTCTTTGTTTACATTTTGAAGCCACTGTAAAGCATTTCCATCTCTCCTATTTTACAAGACCTTTATCTGTCCTTTTTATGATTATAATTTTCTGTAATAATTATGGAACTGTCTCAAATTCAGTTTCAAATTCAAACTCAATCTGCATCAAGTGAAAAAAAAATCCCACAGAAAGTGTTACAGAACCTGTATCATAGAACTGTCTTCTGATTAGCTTCCTCATAGATAATACCCATTGCTACCAGATATACTGTAAAGTCCTGTTTTCCTCCAGTTGATCTCTATATACAGAAAAAAAAACCTCAGATCCAACAAAACTTTAATTTCTCCTGCATCTCCTTATCCTATTTTTACTATCTGATATTTTCAATGCTCTTTCCATACTAGGTACTTACAAAGGATTCATTTCATTTCCTTTGTCAATGTGAGGAGCTCCCCATTGGAGCATGAAGCACTGCCAGACTCTGATGGGGAAAGTCCTCTACTGTTGGAAACATCCACACCCTAGAACAGTGCTGCCATCTATTACACCCTCCTTCCCCATCATCATTCACTCAGTCACTCCAAATTTGGCAGATATGAGACAGTGTCATTGAAAATCATGACTCCATATCAAATAGTTTTGTGCAGTTGTACTCATGCTCTATTTGATCATCCATTTTCAGCTTTCAAGTGGACTTAAACACACCACATAAAATAAATAATGCAGAATGAGTTTTCTTGGGTGTAGAAGCACTGGACAATGGGATAAAGACTGTTCACCATGTATGTAGGTATCCATGTATGGATTAGATGGACAAAGACATCCAGTCAATGTAATTTCCAGCTTCAAGAGGAAGAATGGGGACAGTGTAGTTTTATGTGCAACCAGGAGGACACAGTCGGTGCCTGGTACACAAAGACTCCCCAAGGTTTAATAACCTACAAATTGCCTATACCTTGATGACTTATCTTCTTCTTCCTACGTGGCTAAAAATAGCTTTTCATTAAACATCAAACCTACTGTGTCAACATCTATGAAGAGCAAAAAACACAGATTTCCCTCTGGAAAAGTTGCTTCCAGGTCAATTTCCAAAGTTTTTTTAGATTTTTAGAACAAAGCAAAGCAGAAAATAATTCAACCACCTCTATGGGTAATATATAAATATATAAATATATAATCATAGTTACTGAGGAAGTGTTTAATTATTTCTTTCCTTTTATCTTCTCCTTCTAAAACTATCTCCATCTTCTAAAACTATTAAATTTTATTTGTGAAATGAAAATTAAAATCAGTTGTTAAAAAAAAAAAGGTGTGATTTGATGAAATAAGAAAGGAGACAACAGAAATATCTTGGAGAAGACCAAAAGATGTCCTAAACAGATTATAAATTGTTAATATAGAAAAATGTTGCCTGAAAAAAGAATGATATGTCTGGGGCTGGAATATCATAAAGTTTCAGAATCAAATTCAAAAGTTTTCAAAGTTTTCCATCCTTGCAGTATGAAGAGAATGGTGAATAAAACCAAAAATAATATGCAGTTTTATTTTCTTTGTCTCAATAATTTCAAACTAGGAGTAAAACCAATGCTTGTTTCTCAACTTATAATGACTTTAATATTTACTTTATGAAATCCAGAAGGAAGAACAAGCTGTAGACCATCCTAAACCAAATCATTTTATGGGGTCAGCTCCACACATAGCATGCTTGGGATAGTTAATGATAGTGCTGGGGTTCTTCACAAATTAGAAATAGCTCTTTGATATTATTAATAAGATGGGTAAGGGCAGACATTGTTTGCAGCCTCTGGAATGTAGCAGCAGATCCTTTGCAGTCTTCTGCTCTGTGAATACACAAGATCACAAGTGTATCACTTTGCTGACCTTAAACCATACAAAAATGTGTTAAAGGCCACAAAATTCTCATCACTCTAAGGTTTCAACACAACCCTATTACTCTGCTCTCTGACTGTGATATAATCCTACATCTGTTTATTCCATACTAAAAGCCATATTAAAAAGACAGAAACTGTTCTTCCTGGCACTGAGAAGAAGAAAATGGACAGAGAGGTGAGGAGATTTTGCCAGTGCCAACAACTCAGAGCTGGGTCCAGAAATTATATTTTCAGCTGAAGAGCCACCAAACAAAAAATCATTGCCTCAATTATTTATGTAAATTTATTTATGAGTTTTACACTTGTGTATTTGAAGATGAATGGTGGATCAAATAAGAAAAATAAAGAGCAGGAGAACAGCACAACCAGAAGAAGAGGGACAGGTCTTGAAGTGTCTTTGAAGCAGGAAGCAGTGATGAAGATATCTTTTGAAGATAATGTTGAAGGTAATAAAATCACCGGATGAAGGAAAAAAAGAATAAATTCACAGGTATATCAGAAAAGAGGAAGACTATCAGCTAAAGGGGAAAAAAAGAGAGGATGAAAACCTTGAGAAAATTAAGTCAGGCAAGACCAAAGAGGTTGAAGAAAAAAAAAAAGGTCATGAACCAAAATCAAATAAGTAAGTTGTAAAAACATTTTTGTTCAGTGGATTCTGTGTCACAAGAGAAATTTGGGCTAAAGAAAAAAGAGAAACCCTAGAAGATAATACACTGAATGTTAAAAATTTATTTTAACCCTAGAAGCTAAAATGCATTAAATGATCAATAATTTAGGCCTTAACATCAACAAATCTCAAAAAACAGTTATAATGACAGAACTCATAGATTTGTGAAGAAAAATAGATTTGAATTTAATAATGCATTCATCTTCTATTTGCATGTTAAATTGCAAACCAGAAATTAATTAAACTGTGTCTTTACAGCCTGTGTATGATAGAGGATTATTGACAAAGGAAATAAACTTTTTGTCCATGCAGAAATGTCAGGTCTTAAAGCTTTCCAGGAGTAAATACAGATATAAAAAATGGTAGTAAAGCTGTATATTGTAGGGACCTGCTAATATGCATTGTCTTGGAGAGCATTTATAAAGGAGTGATTCTAAAAATTCACAAGAAACATTAAGCTCAAGAGCAAGGGGAAAATTTAGAGATTCTTAATACTTCTAACACCCATCCACAGTGAATATATTTGTAACATCAAAAAGTCTTTTTCAAATAATATCTCTTTTATTGTCATGTCAGGATGTATTTTGTGCTGGAGTTTTTGCATTGGTTGTTTGGGGGTTTTTTGTATGACAAGTATTCCTGTGATCATTTGTCTCTTTTGTTTTTAAGTTTTGTTCAAGCTTTATTTTAAAGACATAAAACATAGCAGCATTTCCTTGACATTTGTGATGATGCAGTGGTGCTGCTACCACGAATTTGTGAGGTGACTGAAAACACCACATAATGTTGTAAGCCTCAAGTAAAAGGCAAAGTTAATTCTCACTCACAAGAAAACTCTATCACAATACTTCACACAAGGTAAAAGGAGGACAGCATTTCCACAGGTGGAGGAAAGAACAGCCCAACATGGGTAAAAGACCTAAATTGTTTGATTCACAGGAAAACAAACACTTGTCTGAGAGAAAAAATGTGTTAGCCTGCGTCTTCTGATCTGAAAAATAACAGGTATTTTCAGTTTCTGTGTATCAACTACCACTGTAGCTGGAAAAATATCAGAGCTCTTGGCTGTTGAGAGGAAAGAGTGCATCATTAATAGCATATCTGCAGATTGCTGTTTCTCCTCACCTTCCTGTAGAACTGGTAAATGCCAGGTAAAATTTATTTTTTTTGTGTTCTGTCACCACACTTCCCCCTTGTCGGTGTTTCCATTCAGTGTGAGCCTCTCAGTCCAGCTCTCAACTTTCCAAGAGGTGGTGGAGCAGCAGCAGCTCTTCTCTGCCTTCCCTATGCCTCCTCCATCCTCCCTCCTGGTATGCATCCAGATGAGCTGGGCAATGGTTGGCAGCTGCAGCCCAAAGCAGGAGTTTCTGTCAGTAAATCCCCAGGAGCCCTGGCTGAAGGAGCAGTGACAAAGACAGGGACAAGTTGGTAGCCTGTACCAGCTTGCATCAGTCTCACCTGTTGTAAAGGCATTTTATCTGTCCACATGGTTTAAGCCTCCTCTGAACTCATTGATATTGATGGTTAGAGTGGTGTGTGATGCTGGCAGCATGTGGACCAGTCCTTCTGAATTGCAGTCTCATCTGTTCAGGTTTCTGCACTGAGATGGAGCATTTCGGCTGCCTGGAGGTCCCACACAATCGTTCATCTAGGCCAGTATGTCATGAATGTTAAAAAACCCCATCTGTGTTCAGATCCTGGGGCCTGGAAAAAAACCCTTTACTCTATCCTTATCTTTCTTTGATCCTTTTCTCATAAGAGAAGATAAATTAGATGGTTTGTCCTAAATCCTGCAGCCCTTATATGCCTCAGTACAATGAAATCTTGTTCGTATCTTAAAGCTTTTCCTCCAGCCCAGTTATCTCAATCCTAAACTGTATGTTATCATATTTAGCAACAAGAATTCCCTATTCTGTTTAGTCTGCCACTGACTAATAGTGAAGATCCTTTGCCTTCTCTTCTGTTGGAATATATGTCTAAGTACTTCAGAACTACAGAATGCTTTAATAGAAAATATTAATATGAAATACATATACTGGTATAATCTCAAGCAACGAGAACTTGCATTCTTCCTTTTTCTTTTCTTTTTAACATCAGGAGACTATAGGATTTAAACATGAATAGTAGCAAAAAAGTAATGCTTCTAAATTTCAATTTCTTTCAAATAAACAAATGCCTGAATAATGTAGCCATACCTCACACTTAATACCGTCTACATGAAAATTGATTTTCTGGCGACTTAAGAAATTGCCAGTCATTATTTAACAAGTGGCACATTACAACCCATTGAAATCAATGTAAGAACCCAGTTTTCTTCGGCAATAATTTGCAAGTGAGGACAAAGAAGTAAAGCTTTTTGCTGCAGCAATGATGTCTTTTCAAAGGATATTGGCACCAGGAGCAAGCAGCCTAATATTTGATCATGAAACTGATACTTACTGGTGACAAATGTCTAGAAAGTTGAGCTTTTTATTATTTGACTGGCTTATCAAGGGCTTTGAAATTGCACTCTGTGCATATGCAATTGAATTGGTATTTTATTCAGGCAGTTATTGGTGTGATGATATGTTGCAATTCAAGTCTGTAAATGTTAGGCCCAGAAGCATCTCATGGTTTTTGCTCTGGAAGACAGCACTAGGCATGACCTGACAATTCATGGAAGAGACTCCAACACAAAGCATCCTCCCGTATTTTAATTTCCATAGACATCTGATCAGATATGCAAATATGTAGGATGTGGAAAGATATAGAATGTAAGTTTGCATGTCGTCCTAGTGATTAGCTTGTGACCCATTTGGAATCCAGAAAACATAAGAAATTTTTCAAATCTGTTACAGTAAGAACCCTGCTTATACACACAGATGTTCTGTAATCATCTTGAACGCTCCCAGATTGAATGACTTCCAGCAGTACCATTGGGTATTTTGCAAAACTGAGAGGTATGGAAGCACCTTTGAGTTGATATGTGAACAATAACAAACTTTTCTTCTTAAACATTAGTAAATAAATTCTCAAGTGTTATTTTCACATATTCTTTTCACAGTAAATACTATTTTTTTAAGATAAAAATAACTCAATTTCACCCCCTGAACTGATATTCCATCTTTAATTCAGTTTTCTTTCTTTTTGTTTTTGATAAATGCATATGTCTCTATAAAACTATAAGCCTTTGCTCAAAGAAAATGCAAATGCTGTCATTCACAACTTTGAGATCAGTTGTTGACCCTCTTACAGCAGTGGGCTTGACAGCAGCTTTGACTTGTTAGAGAAAAAGGTTTTTAAAGTCTGCTGATATATACCACTCAAAACAATCATCTACCAATTAAAGCAAATATGGTGTGGAAAAAAGTATAAAATTATTTGTGCTCTTGAAGTAGTCTGGTATTTTTATCAGGTCATCTAGATTTTGGTTGTGACAAGAAGAATAAGGACAAAAAGCTTCATTAGATAATCTTAAAAATCAAAGTGCCACATTCCTAAAAGTGTTTTGAGGCTACAGATATTAGCAGTGGGATTATAGGTCAAATAACTGTTAGGTAATCATAACAAATGGTCTAAAACATGGGATCAATGCACACCACTCAAGTGTTTCCTTTCTTTCCCACTCAATATATTGCTCATTTTCCTTTGATTATATGCAAAATAGATAATGGGTTGTTAATTTTTTTATCGATGATGAAGCCTAAGCATAACAAAATTACAGGGTTTTTTCATATATAATTACATGTTTTTTTGATATTAGAGCTGATGGGACAATGAAACATCTCCATAGTGTTTTAGGACAAAAGATAATTTTAGAAGTCAGATTTTCGCCATCACATTCATTCCGATTTCAGTAAAATAATGTTTTGAAAAAGGCATAAATTAAAGTTTCTTTTACCCAAAAATCATAGAATGATAAAGCAGTAGTATTTGACTGCTTGAACAGAAATTTAAATGTATGGAAGTCTGAGATGTGCATAAAATAAATCCCACAGGACTTTTTCTGATGTACTGGCTCCTTCCTGTTCAAAAAAAAAGAGAAGTTGAAAGTGTACTCTATAACCTGATTCTTTAGTGCTTCTCAATTCTCAAACAAAGTAAAGACAAAGTGCTATGCGGAACACTAGTATGATTTACTTTACGTTTGTTTTATAAACTTTTATGTATCTGCTCTCTCATAGTTTCACTGCACCCTTCTGAAAAGCATCCTACTCTGCTCTACATCTTCCATCCTCAACTTGCAGTTGTAGAGCAGTACAGACATCAGGAAAAATGCCCTGATCTTTCTCTTCTTAAGGCTGAACAAGCCCAGGTCCCCAGTCTTCTCTTCAAAACCATATTCTCCAGTGTCCTGATCTCCCTGGCGATCTTTCTCCAGTGTACAAATGGTGTCAGTGTGCCTGCTCTGTGTGTGTTTGCATTTATGTTTCCATGTGCACCCATCAGAAATTTGTTCTCAGCCTCATTTGTCATTTAACCTCGAACACCAGATTCAGTGACCTCTAATAATTTTTGAAACACATCTATTCTATTCACACATGATGTGTTACAGATTCAGCCTACCTTCAGTGCCAGCCATAGATACGCAGTGCAGCTTCTCTGCACCTGCCCTATCAGACATCTGGGGAATGGCACCTGAGTTGGGTCAGAGCAGTGAAAAGGGAGGGGTTGTGCTGCCTGTACGACATTGTGTCAGGGAATGTTTATACTGGATATTAGGAACAGATTCTTCGTTCAGAGGGTCATTGGAACAGGAAAATAGTCACAACACCAAGCCTTGCAGAGCTTAAGAAGCATTTGGATGGTCTCAGACAAAGGTGGGATTCTGGGGCTGCCCTATGCAGAGACAGGAGTTGGACACCATGATCCTTGTGAGTCCTTTCCTACTCAGGATATTCTATCAGACTATGACTGCACTCCATATTTGGTTAAAATAAGTAGCTTAATTTTTTGTGGATTCAGAAATAGGAAAATAAGTCCAATGCTTCCTCCTGTTAGGCTTGAAAGCAGTACATGGGTCACCCAACTACATACTAGTTTTGATAATTTCATTTAGCCTTTCACCTACTGATGCTGTTTACTTCATGTTCTTTTTAGGTTGCTGTGGTTACTAATCTAGATGTAAACATTTTTCACTTCTTTACACCAGTGGATCTCCCCTGTCTTACAGCAAAGTTTCTAAGGGTCTGTACAAAACCATTTCTCACTAGCAAGGTCATGACACCAAGGGAGAGCTCTGGGAACTCAGCGTTATGCTCTGCTGCAGAGCCGAAATCTGAATGAGATGTGTTCTCAGCAGGGCCCCAGTAGAGAGGAATGATCCCTCTGCCTGCTAGTGCCACTCCCCTCAGGGTACACTGTCCTTGTTTCACATTTTACCCACCAGGATCCCCCACTGCTGTAGAAAAAGACACAAGTCCTTTTCCACAAAGCTGCTTTCCAGACAGACAGGCTGCAACATTTACTGGTGCATGGAGCTATTCCTCCCCAGGTGCACGGCTTTGTATTTACCTTTTTGAACTTCTTGATGTTCCCATCAGCCCATTTGTCCAACCCCATTTGTCAGGTCCCTCTGAATATCAGCCTTGTCCTCCAGCATATCAACTTCTGCCCTCAAATTTGTCTGATCCTACCGTCCAAATTTTAAAAAGTCACAGTTTTGATTTTGCAGAGATATCACCAGTAACCAGCTGCCAGACGGAGTTCCTATTGCTGATATTACCCTTTGATCCCAATGGGAAAGCCAATTTTTGACTCACCTCCACCCAACTGCCCATTTATTGAGTTCTTTTTGACCAATTTAGCTGTAAGGTTACTCAGGGGGAACATGTCAAAGGCCTTGATGAAATTAAGGTGTACAATACCCACTCTTTTCTCCTTGTTCACAGATCTAGGCGTCTCAACAAGGATGGTGTGTTATGATTTTTCCCTTGAGGTAGATATTAAGGATAAACCATCTTCATTATATTCCTGAAGTATTTACATGAATTTTTTGAGAATTATATATATTCATAATGAGCAAACTCTGGAAACTACAGTATCTGAGGCAATGCATCAGAGATGATTGAAAAGACCAGGAGATAAATAAGCAATTTCTCTTTTTATGATAGCTTCATACACAAATGAAAAACCACCTTATCCTTCTACTTTTTATATAGGTATTGTTATTCACTCTGTTCATAAAAATAAAATGGGGCAGAAAAATATGAAATAATAAATTAGTAGAATTTTTTTCATGTGGAAATACTCCCAGTGGCAGTGGAAACCTCTCTAGTTTTGAGTGAAACTGGTGGTATCACAGTTTTTGGAATCCATACAGCAATCAAGATTTAGCCAGTCACAAGAAGTTCAAGACTTGCAAAATGATAATACATTCTCATTGATGGAAATTCGGATTTTTTTTGTTTTCAAAACATTAACTTAAGATACAGAAAAAGTGACTGATTTCCCTATACAGAAGTATCATTTATATAAAGTTATATTATATTCACTAATAAGTTGTTCTCATAACTCCTCTAATTACTTAGTGCTCTTTAGAAATCACATTTTCTTTAAATTGTTCTGGAATTTCGAATTCTATTCAAAGCCTACCAAATTAAATGCCAATGGGCTTTACATCAGACTCATAGAAAGCGACATTTTTGAAAAATGTTGTAGGTAGGACTACAAATGGTGTACTGCACAAAGGTTTGATCTTTCTTGAAAAGTAGGGAGATGCATTTAATTTTGCCATGCTAAAATCCGAAGAGGCACTATTTAAAAACAGAAAAAAAAGAGTATCCAAATTATGCCACCAAGCGACTCTAGGAGCCTTTTTCATCCTCCTAGAAAGAGGACATTAATGAAATCTGATTTTTCTGGTAATGGTGGATTAGTCTTGGCTAAGAGCCAAATGTCTGCCCAGTCTTACTCTGTCCCCTCCTCAGTGGGACAAAACCAGGGAGATTGCTCAGCACTTATGTGGTGGGCCAAACAATATATTAATTTAGTGACAACTAAAATAGATTTGAGTAATAAGGAAAGAAGACAAACATTAAAACAGTGTCTCAAAACTCAGCATCAGTCCCTCACTCCAGACTCCTCTACCCTGCCCCTGAACAGCACAGGGAGGAATGTGTGTGGAGGTGAATCAGAACATAATCGTTTTTCTCTACCACTCCTTCCTTCTCACACTTTCATCTTTTCCAGTGTGGTCTCTCCCACCAGCTGAAGTCCTTGAGGAAAAAATTCTGTTCCAGTGTGGGTTCTCCACAGGTTGCAGTTCCTTCAGGAAAGATACATCTGCCCCAGAATGGAGTCCCTTCATGAGCTGCAGGGAAATACCTGCTTCATCATGGTCCTCTTCACAGGCTGCAGGGAATACCAGCTCCAGTGCCTGGGGCACCTCCTCCTCTCCCTCCTTCTTTGACTTTGGTGTTCACACTGTAATTTCTTGCTCTTTTCTCCCCCTCCTCCTCCTCCACCTGTCCAGCATTTTTTTCTTTTTCTTAAATATGTTTTTCCAAAGAAACAGGAAAACAGTCCTGCGGTTGGCCCAATCCAGCCAATGGGAACTGGCATTCACTTCCCTCTTCCCACTATCCCTCTGCTGCAAAACTCTTTGCCACCTACACCCAGTACAGTGGTAATTCTGTTTAACTAAGCACTGAAGCAGAAACAGGGCAGGATGCAGGTGTTCCATCTGTAGGAGCATCATGGGACTGACGTTCAGACTCAGTAGCTGTAGGAATCCCACCTGTCCCCCAGTCTGGCAAGTCTGTCACTTGTCACACTGCTTAGAGTGGAAATTACTGGAAGGATCTGGAACAGCTAGGTAATTTATTTTTGTCCAGTATTTTATGCTAAGGGATTCAGATAGAGGAATTTCAGGAAGTATCAGCCAGATAGGTGTGCATGTATCTACAGGTCCCTCCGTAACCTTGTAAATCAGGCACTAAGTTCTTTAGGACATGGATGAATAATACAATGCAACAAAAAGCATTGAAATGTCTAAATAATCATTCTGGAGGGATCTCCACCAGCCAGGCATTTACAGACAGTTATTTCTACTCTTTAATCATTATGGGAAACAAATACTTAGCCATTTCAAAAATCCTTTTAAAATAAAACTCTATTTTTCAGTGCTTTGCCTGTTGTGTTAGTTGTTTGGCTTATATAAATAAGCTTTAAACAGAATGAGTCACTTATTGTTATAATATTGTGTGGTTTAGTATGCTGATTGCTTAGCTCTGCTTGCTTAATCTGAGAAGCTGCATTTGTTGAAGCCTTAGGCCATAAACTGGGGACCTTCACCTAGATGTGCTTTGTGCTGTAATAGAGTAAATTTTCTTAGCAATTTTCCATGTAACTGCTATAGTGCTGTGTTTCTTTTTAGTATGAGAAGAATGTTGATAACACATTGTTGTTGCTAAGTAATGATTATTCCAAATCTAGTACTTTAGTTTCCCAGGCTCTGCCATGGAGCAGGTACACAAGAAGCACAAACCAGAGCTAAGGAGGCTAAAAATGACAGCAGAAGCTGCAACTCATCAAGATGATGGCAGTTAATATCCCACCTGAATGGAAAGAAGAGAAAGAATCCAATAAGGTGTTAGAGGACCCCAGACCAAAAATCACCATTGGACTAAAAATGTGTGTGCAGAGCATGTGAAGGATGCCAAGGGATTTCTTTGTTCTGGGTCCCTTTCTGGAGACACCCAGCTCGAGCTGACCTACTGCTGTACCACATTAGTAAATTATTTCTTTTTTATAAAATCTGATACCTGAGACTCTTCTGCAGGAAATCCAGGGTTGAGCCTGAAGGAAGAGGAATCCCATCTGAGCATGAGTGTGTGTGAGTGAGCAGTCAGAAGGAGCTGCTGTTGGCTTGTTGGAGCCCCCTACTATGAAGGGTCTCAGGCCCCATCAGCTGCAATCTTGAGTGGTGGTGCAGCTCCCTGAATTGTCTAAGAATGTTGGGGCTATGCCTTTTCCCTTAAGATTTCCCTCCTCATTCTTTCATTTTAAACTCTGGTATGAATAATGTTACATAGCTGAAACCAGTGCAGTACATTCAAATTGAGTCTTACATATATGTGAATGTAAAGTTTGTATATGTAGAGCCTCCCCATTTTTTCTTTCAGATTTAAGTGAGAGCAGGCTAAAGATCTAAGAAGGAAAATTAATCATTACCTGAAAAAAAAAGAGGGACAGAAGGAGACAGAGGGAAGGAAGGGAATCCTGCTGCATCTGTGCAATAAGGTGTTTACTGCCTTTTTTTGTGAAACAAATTTCACTGCAAATCAAAATCTCACACTGAAGGCAAGTTATTCACACTGAAGGCAAGGGAACTTTCAACTCTGATTCAATGAAACACCCACTTTCAAGCATACACTTATATTAGTTCTTGTTCAGGAAAACAGACTGAGCTAAAGATAACTCAATGTAAGCATCCATTTGAACCCTGCTGACTTCAGTGTCAGGTTACTTTGCATTGTAATTGTTAAGTTTGATGACTCACATAATACTCATGGAAATCTCTTCAGTTTATAATACTTGAAAATGTAGCCCATATTTTTAATGGTATTCAGAATAACTGAAGTCAACAGAATCTCCTGAGCACAGTCATCATCTTCAGTGGCTTAATATTATGAATAAAAGTGAGTGCTCTCCTAGAGAGACACTAGTACATTATTAGAAAGATATACTACAGTTCAGAGTTGCCTTCAAAGACTCAGTAGGCTTTTTTTAATAGATTTTAAAACTCAATTTTACAGTCCATATTCTGAAAAGTACACCATTACGTAACATTATTTTGGGGATGGAATATATGGGATGTACATGACCATTGCTCTTTTCATTTTTAGTTGCAGAGATAATATACTTATTACCATTGTATTTACCAACCTCCACATTATATTTTAGTTTTATAAATCCTTTCTCTTCCTATTAGACTCTGATGTTTAATGCCTAATACATACAGACAATAAAAATGCAAACAAATCACCCCATTATGGAATTCATATGTGACTTTACAAACATCAATTTCCCTCTATCCAGGTGTGATGATTGTGAGTGCATTAACTCCCTTTATCTGCCATTTCCAGCCTTACCTGGAAGCCCTACCCATGCATTCTCTGTCAGTTTTTTCTGGGAGCTCTGTGTAAGCCCTAGATCAGACACCCAGTTCTGGCTTGAGCTGCACTGTAGATGTGCCTGCGCTCAGCCCTGTGCCCAGATCTTTCTGGAAGGAACCCCAGATCTGCCTCCTGTGTGATGACTCTGGCCTCGCCTGGGCTCCTGGCTGAACAATTTGTAAAACAATTTCCCACCTGAGGGTTCTGGTTCCACAGAAATGCTATTTTCCTTGGAAACAAGCTGGTTCTTCTGCATCTTTTATAGGAAGCAGGCAGGCAGAGAGGCTTCCCTTCCACTCTTGCAAGCCAGCTGGCACAGTGGTGGGTGAAGGGCTGACTGCCCGTCTCACTGGACTTCATGGCTGTCCAGCTGCCCTGCTTCCCACCTGGCAGACTGCTCCAATTCCCTGGCTTCCTGGCTAGCTTTGCACCTGGGTAGCCAAATCCCTGAACAAAAGTTCTTGAAACATGATCTATGCGGTCTCAAAACAATCAAGTTTTCTGAAATCAAGTTACGCAATAAAGCAAAGTTTTCTTTGTTTCCAGTGAGAAAAACAGAAATAACGAAGTAGAAAATTGTCAACAAAACAAAAATTGCACTTTGATTACCTCTTTAGTTTTCACAGCAGTCTCTGTGCAAAAAAGGAAAAAAAGATACTACCATGGCAACATTACTTGTATTAGCAAATATAAAGGACTTTATATGCCATTTTTCCTTTGCTTAGGCTATTTAGTCTTTTAGTCTATTTAGTATTTTCTTTTTTTTATTTCCTTAAACGGAAAAAAGAAAAAAAGTCACTCTGAAATTTTACAAAGGTTCAAGACAATCTCTTCTAGGCTTTGAGATTTAGCGTCGTCATTAAGTGAAATTAGGAATACATTTAGAATATCTTTATGTAGCTTTCTGTCTGGTAGCACCAAGAAATTAGGATGTTTGTTTTATTTGTTCAGTTTTATAGCTTATATAGACCTAAAAATAAATGCATGCACACACAATGTACAAATACAGAATTCAACTTAGCCAAGGGGCAAGCCCCATCTCTGAACTTTAGTGCAGCTCCCAGGCCAATGAGTAAAGGGTGCCAGGGTGGAGGATCCAGATGAAGTTTTTCAGAACAATTACGGCCTGTTAGGGCACTCAGGGCACTGAAAACAAGTCTCAGTCCAGGAAGATTTCCAAAGGGCTGTTATGTGAACTCTCCTACAAACAACCCTTGGTCTTTGGCATATCTCATGACAGAGGTCTCAGTCTGGGCCAGGGTCAAAGCACAGAGAAATCTGAGTCTCCACAGAAGAGTGAGGCCAAACAGAGCTTTTCAAAGTAGAGAGCTGTGATGGGAACACTCCCCAAGGCAGCCTTTGCACACAGGCCTCCTTCCTCTGTGGTACCTTACCTGAGATAGACACTGGGTTGATAAGAGCCTTAAGACTGAATTCTCCACACATTTTGTTGAAGTACACATATAAAAATCAAGAAACAGATTTTCTATCTCTTAAAGTATGTATTGGAGCAGAAATCAAAACAGTAATTTATTAAAAGGCAAATCCTTGCTCTCATGAGTGGGAAACTTAAAATGAAATTAATTTACAAATATGTACTCTACCTGTTACTGCCGATGCCAATGGATCTGATGCAGACTTTTTCAAACTCAATAACATGACTTTTCAATTATGAGGAAATTCACAATATTTGCTGTGAATTCAAGATATTATTATTAGTATTAGTATCAGCATCAGCATTGGTATTATCATTAGTATTTTTCTTTGTTTCAATTTTTAAACTTTTCCTGTCTTAACCTATGAGGGTTTTTCCTTTTTCCCCAATTATTCTCCCCATCTCACTGGAGAGGGTTGGAGGAAATAGTGAGGCACAGTATGGTACTTAGTTGGTGGCTGGGGTTCAACCAGTCAACTATAGTAAAGTAATATCTTCTTAAGACACAACACAGCAGCTAGAACTGGGACAAAAAAAATCTCTGTTGTTTAATTATATCCTTTCCACAACGTTCAATGCATATACAGAATCTCTAAACAAACAGATTAGTTTTAACATTCATCATGCTTTGAATCTCAACTCTTTTTCCTTGCAAGTTCCCCAGGTGTGTTCTCTACTAAGCAAAGAAGGAAGATGTGGCTGTTTCTGGATGCTTTGAGTAGCAGCAGTCTCAGGCAATTATCTGAGATTATGTCATTGCCATCCCTAGTTAGCTTCTAGGCCAAGATATCTAAGAATTTGAGAATGTCTCTAAAAGTCCAGATCAAAGGTCCTTTGAGTCCAGTCATGAGTCCAACAAATGCTCGGGAAGAACATTAGACACAGAAATTAAGTCATGGCATTTCCCTAGGACACACTCCTACTCCAGGTAATTTAGTTCAGAGCTGAGAGGCTACAAAGCTGTGCTGTCTTAGGCAATAGTGTTTACAGTCAGTGTGGGAGCCATGGGATTAGAGCAAAAGCTGAATTCTGGGGTTTTTCTCTGCTTTTGCCAGTTTTTCTTTTGCTTTTTTGACCCGTGCTTTTTTTCTACAAAGGCAGTGCTGAGAAGTGACACACTTGGTGCCATCTTCTTGTAATCTCAGCATGGGCTGCTACCTCAGGGAGCTGAGGAGCTCTGGGCTCCTAGTCATCCTACAGAGAATGGATGAGGTTACTGCCTCAGAGTTGTGTTTGGTAATACATTCATGTCTGCCTCCTAACATCCTTCTAGGAACTGCCTCTCTCTTTTAACTGGCTGCTAAGAACTAGTCTGTGCAATACCTTTCACACCCTCTGTAAGAATTCTTTTTTTCTTTTGATTCTCCTTCCACTCTTCTAAGTACTTCTCTCTTCTCATAAGAAGGGTGGATTACTCTGATCCTTTTTGCTTGAGTATTTACTTTTGATTTTCTCAATACAATGAAAATTGATAAGATCAAGTGAGTCAAGGGATATAAAGGGAAAGTAAACAGTTCATTTTATGAAAGAGGAAGAGGATAATATCTGAAATACTCTGTTGGAATCATTTCACCTGATCAGTCCAAATTCTAATGGATTAGCAGATGCCAAGAGCATCCTAAATGAGTGCAAATCTGTCCTTTGTGCTTTTAGGATCCCAGGAACACAATATTTATTCTAATGGTAAATATCTAGAAAAATTGCCGGGAAAAGAGGTAATATATTATAACTACGTTACAGAACAAAACTGAAGGCACAGAAGGCTATGAATTTTAGAATCCCTGGCTCTAATTAAAAAAAAAATTAAATCTGACATGACATTGAGCCCTACAGTCCTTATCCCAATTTTTGTTTCACAAAACTTATATAGAAAAAGAATCCTAAATTATTTTAAATTGCAATAACATTTCAGGGTTTTTGCATTGGATTTTCTCTCATTTAACTTAGTCTTCTGGCTTAAACTCCCACACATCCAAATTCTGTAGAATATGACACTCATACCTGATGGAAAACACTGACACAGAGGTTTTCCTGTTTCTATCTTTCCTTCAGATACAGATAGTTGGATGACTTCGATTTTTATATAAATTCTTACCCCATAAATCTTAATTTTTTTAAATCTGAAATAAAAAAAGAATACATTTTATACTAAGGATTTATTGTATCAATCTCATTTTCTCTGTTATTTCCATCCTCATCTACAGTGTCAGTACAAGCTGAGTTAACCCAATGTAAATCACTGAAGTTACATGAATATTATTCTCATATTTGTCAAGAGAATGCAGACAGTCTTCCTAAATGAAGGAAAGTGGGTTAAACTGAAATGGAGAATCTGAATATATACCAAAGACCTATTGGAAAAAGCACGTAATAATGTAAATCTCTAGAAATAAGAAATTAGGATATGCAGGAATTCAAAAGTAAGGTGATACTTAAGAGGCAGATAAACATTTTAGAGAGGTGAAGAGCAGGTGATAGCTTTTAATGCTAAATGCATTAATTCAATCAAATAATTGAGTAAAGCCTTGCTCAATAAAACTGGTTATTATGCACTTGCTCAATTCTGGGTTTGTTTGGCAGTGGTTTTGTTTTGGTTTTGTGTAATTTTGTTTTGGTTTTTAGGTAATGTTTGGTATTTAGTCTGAAACACCTGAATAGCCTCATTGTAATGAGATGACTGCTATTAGCTAGATCTGGGGCTGTATACAAATTTTAGTTGAAAGATCCAGCTCCCTGCTACTACTAGAAAATTAGATGGAATACAACTGAAAGTTGCTTCTTCCCAAGCTCACCGGCAGCATAGTTTTGTGGATTTTATCACTAAAATGCACAACAATGTACACTGAAAACACAGGAGAGACTTAACATCTTTAAGCTGTTAGTATATGCACAGGAATTAGGGGAAAAATCTTGTATACACAGAAGCTGACCTACTTACATTTAACAGTCCATGTGAAATATCAAAAAGCACATTCTTCTGCAGGCATTATATTCCTTGGGAAGTAATGGCACTTCTTCTAAACTGTTTCTCATTTATTCATTCTGAGATGGCTCTTTTCCACTGTGTTTGTGTATGATACAGCAGTTTTTGTAACAGAGATGGCGCTGAACTACTGCAGTAAGTTATACAGAAAACAGAGAGATACAGAGGAAAAACAGAACACAGCTTTGAAGATATAGTCATATTTTTAAAACAGGATCAAGAATTGGAAATATGCATTTATGGATAGTGTTTGGGAATTAAACTTCAGAAGGAAAGTTTGTGTTGCAGAGTTGTCATGACAGGTTGCCATGATGATCACAGATAAACTGGTGGGCCCTAAAACTGGAGGAGACAGTAAGGATGCCACCACTGCTGGAGACTGCCATGATTACATATGTCTATAATTCTACCTTGCTGAATTTGGCAGAATCTAGCAGCACATCAATGGAAAAAAAAAGGTATGACCAAGGACAATGAATAATGAATGAAGACCACGCTATAAAAAAGTACAACTGTAAGGGTCAAAGTATTAAGAAAACATGGCAGTTTATCACTGAATCCTAAACAACATGCCCAACACTGTGATTTCACTGTGAGAGGTAAATAGTAAGATTGGGACTGTTTTGAATGACCAAAATTTTAAAAACCCATTCAAAATAAAAGAAATATATGGAAATATTTTGCTCATTTTCTTTTTGGTTTTATTTAAGGATACAGTTTCATGTATTTATCAGTCTTCCAAAGTTTGCATGTTCCCCTTATTGCTACTTCATTTGAAAGAAGAGTTAACACAACTGGACTTCAACATCCAGAGGAATTCTACTTCCTAGTGTGCTCAGAGCTGACCCCAGTGAGCTCCTGGTTCCTCCTGCCTTGGTCAGATGGATGCAGCTGCTGCAGTTCATTTCTGCAGGTCCAGTCAGCAGCAGCTCTTACAGAGCCACCTCTTACAGAGAAACCCAGCTGACCCCTGGCTGATGAGCAGGAGGTTACTGTGAGGAATGCAGACACCTGCACTATGCAGTGTGCATCTTCACGTTGTATCACATGGATAATCCACTGCTCTAATCCCAGGGAACACCAAAGCCCTTACCCAGCCCTCGTGCCAGACTGTGGCCATCTGCAGGTGCTGGTGTCCTGCTCATCAGCCAGCCCACACCTGACCTTTGCTAACAACTGAAAAAACCACACAGCTGGATTCACCCCCTGAGCCAGACACAGAGAGCTGATTGAACATACATTTCTAGAGCCATTATTGTGTGCTATGCTGTGGCTGACAACTGTTTATCCAGAAGCACAGGAGCAGGTAATATTGTAGTGGTATCAGAAACCTGGGTTTGGGCAGCTGAGTCACCCTGCTGTATTTAGGAATCTACAACATAAATGATTACCCAAAGTCAGGTATCTAAGCTCCTGTTAAGAGTCAATAGCCATCTAGTCAATATAGTCAATAGAGAAAGAAAGCTATTCAGCTCTCCCAAAGCAGATAGCTGCTTTAGAAGGAGATAAATAGATCCCTAGACTCCACTGACTGTTCTGGCTACACAAGATAAAACAAGAACTCAATTCTCATATTTCATCCACAAATTTGTCATGAATAAGAGGCTGAACTTCGTCTTCAGTTTGGTTCTTCTTGTTTTTTTTGGGGGTTAGGGTTTTTTTGTTTTATTTTGGTTGGTTGGGTTTTTTTGTTGTTTTTGCTTTTGTTTTCTTTTTTTTTTCTAAAGGAGAATAAATACCTTTAATAGAAGGACTGCCATCAGTTGAAAAACAAATATATTCTGTGCTTTCAAGTTTTTCTTTATATTATAAACTACATCAGGCTGTGCTCCAGGGCTTTCATTTTCAGTCTTTGAGAATGGACACCTGAAGAAGAACTTTAACATGGCCATGTATGAGAAAATAATTGCCCCTCTATATGGAAGCAAGAATTTCAAAGTATGTAGGTCTCATTCTTATGGAATCAAGATGTGTCAAAGTGCACATTGTATAATTCACTATTTTTCTCAGCTTTCCTAGACAAAACCTAGCCTTAGTTGGTACTAATAATAAATGGTACTCCTTTACCCTCAGACCCTGGTATTATATCTAACTGTAACCCACCAGAGTTATTGCAATGCTGTCTTTGCTCTTATTGGACCTGGTATATGCAACAGACAAATGCAGCTGATTGAAATTTAAAATTAAACTTGGGGGGTTTGAAATCAACAGATGACAGAACTTTTGGGTTCAGTTCCATGATGAGAAGCTCAGTTGTTGTTAGACCATTATTAGATTGAACTAATAACCCAGGAGTTAAGTCAGTTTCCATCCTTACTTTGTTATTACAAATCCTAGTGTTGCTTAGCATGTAGTTGTGTCCACAGCATGTGGGGGACATTTTTAAATTTTAGAAAAAGAGAAGAGTTATTTTTATGAAGAAGGAAGTGGGCTTTTTTTTTTTTTTTTAGCAGCAAAAAAAGGATTTCTCGTTTTTACTGGATATAGCTTATTTTCCATCAGCTTTTAAAAATATTTTGAAAAATATATTTCTAGGGAGTTAATGAAGTATTGTACAAATTCAGTTTACATGAAATAGCCCTTTAATAGAAAAATATGCCTCTATGCTTGGTCATTTTTATGAAAAGTCAGCGCAAGTGGACTACTAGAATAAAGAAAAGAAAAAGATGTTGAAGTAGGCTGAAAATACAAGATATACGCAGATAGGAATTGGAAAGTAAAGTTTTGGCAATCTTGTTTCACTCATCTGATAAATATGAAACTATTTTAAGGAGTTTATAAATTCAATTAATCTTTCCACTGACATTAAAACCTGCAGCAGGTCTTCCATGTGATGTGCACACCAGAGATGTGAAGCTGTATAATTATGAGCAGTCACTGAACAGAAGTTTAGTGAGTTCAGGCAAAATGACTGAGCACCAAATGGAGTGAAAAATTCTATTATTGTGTATTTGGTTTTGAGGAAAGAGCTTTTACCTACAGTCGGGTTTAGAGGCTAGGTGTCCTCTTCATACCACTCATCAAACTAATTCATTTTTCTGAGAGATCTTTTCTGTTATTTCACTCCCTGGGTGCAACCACACTGGAGGAGGTTGCTGCTAGTGATGTGGAACATGTAACTTTGCTAGAAAATTTCTTTTAAAAATTCTGATGTGGCAGGAACAGAGAGAAAAGCTTTATAAGTATATGATCCAAAAACCAGCTTCAGATTTTAAGCCGTAACAGGCCTCCATTCTCATTTAAACACCTCATTCACATTCAAAGACCTGATCAGAATAAGGAAGAGAAAAGAATGGCTAAAGGTTATAAAAGCACAATTTTATAGTGCAGTTTTGAATTTAATTACTAGGGGGGAAAAAAAAAAAAGGAATTGCTCCTCTAAACCCAGGCATATTGCTGGTGAGATGTGAGGAAAAAGCAGAGGCAGCGCAAAGACAAAGTTTATCTCTGCTTTCTGTTTCCTTGTGGAAAAGTATAAGTGTCTCATTTGTTCTGATTTCAGAGAAAACATGATAAAATTGAAAGAGAGTCTGAAACAATAGTTCTTAGTTATGAGCTACTCTATTTACTGTGAGAATTGTCAGTATTCACACCTGCCAACCTTCTACAATAACTCATCTGGAGGCTGTTTCCTTTGTCTTGAAGGAGGTTTCCATTTACATTTTACTGTTTTCTCACATTTTAATCCCCTGCAATTTTAAATGCATTTTTCAATTTTAGACTTATGACATTCTTTGAAAGTTGGATGTTTAATTTCATAGGGGGTGTTTACAGAGCGGAAATTTTTTTAACAATATCCTATATGGGATATTGTCTCTGTTTTCAATCAGTTTACAATATTAGTATTAAAGCTGCATGGAACAGTGATTTTTGTCAGGTAAGTATTTTTTTATTTTATTGTGTGAATCCTTCAAACCTACCCAAACCCAAAACCTAACCACTTTCATAACACCATGCACAAAAAACCCTCTTCTGGTTTGAAAAAAGGAACATCTGTAAATTTCTTTCTTGCAGGTTTTTTCCTTTCTTTTTTCCCTTTTTTTACTATAGGGTAAATTTGAATTTGTAAATTTAGATTCTAATGAATGTTGACAGAGAAGCAAAATTTTCATGAGGGTTTTTTTTTTTTTTTTGATGATGACTAAGAGTGATTAGGTAGATTGTTAAGGTGGTTGTTCCCCAACTCATGGCAGTCTCAGCAATGTCTGTGATTGGTTCTGTCTGGACAATATCAGCATTATTTTCTGGCTTTCCAGTGATGAGAATAATTTCTGTAATAATAACACAAGAATGTCTTCCATTTTTCACTATGGGCAATATTAAGTGACAATAAAACTAAGAGATATAAAAGTCATATGACTCTTACCAGGTAGTGGTAAGGAGTCTCTGGATTGCTGCATTATATGTTTCTTAAATTCATGAACTCCCTGTGCATGAGATTCAGAATTAAAAAGACAATCAGCAGCTCTAGCTTGCACAGTCTGTTTTTGTTGAAGACAATTGGAATTTGCCTGTAAGTATTTCAACTAGATTTATTTAAGTATGAAAGAATTAGGTATAAAGACAGAATTCAGTTTCCTCAGAAGATCAAAAGAAAGCTTCAGTAAAGGAAGAAGTAGCTATGCAATAATTACAGAAACACAGTTTTCCTGTTTTGAAAAGGGAAAAAATTTCTTAAAATTAGAAATGTATATGTGTGACCTTCACAACTTAAACAATTCCATTCCAGTGTTTGAGACAAATAACCAAACCAAACCAAACCAAAATCAACCCTCCCCAAACAAACAAAAACAAAGAAAAAAAAAAACCAAACCAACCAACCAAAAGACAACAACAAAAAAACCCCAACCTGTTTAGGAGACAAACATTCCCTGTTTAGCCTGTTCACCATAATTAATTTTCTGTGTGCAACACATTCAGATATCCAAAGTATTTACAGCAATACTAAAATAAAGGAGAAATTTTCTTCTTCCTTTGCCTACCTCCAGACCTTCTAATACATCATATTTAGATATAAAAGGTTAGGTTTCAAGCTAGACATGTGTTGAAAAGGTCACACTCCAATTTCAAAACCCAAGAGACCAATGAAGGAAATGCTGGCTAGCTAGTTCTTTAGAGTTTGCTTTATAAACATGAGAGAAAGAAAAAAAGGCCAACTTTGGAAACCATTTCTCCTTTAAGAGGTCCAATTTATTGGTGACCAACCCTTTACATGTTCATTAGCCATTTTGATTTTCCAGGTTAGCAGGAATTTTCAACCTGAGTCATGATTAGAATTAGAATGCTGCTATAACATTTCTAAAAATGGGCCAGGATTTTCAAACATGCATAGCTAAATTTTGGCATTTTAAACTATTTATAGAAACTGACATATAGAGATGCAATTCTCAGAAGTGCTGAATATCCAAACCTTACAAGTTTAATGGAAGCACTTGCACAAGAAGGAAGTGCTCTATGAAGCTAAAATGTAATTTATTTTAACAGCACTCTTCATGCACTGTGGCACAAAATGCTTTTCAGGAAAAGCAAACTTCGTTTCTCAGTCATAACACTATAAATTCAGCATGACTTTGGATTTAAAGATAGCAAAGAGAGAGTAAATTTCATCCAAAATGTTTAAGAATTGTTACAAGGCTTCTTACACATGTAAGAACTCAGATTTATGATAGAAGAATGAGGAGAATGAGGAAATTGTCTTGAATGTGATGTAAGTGCTTGAGTTGTTTAATTTTTCTGATTTTTTTCTGCCTAATTATTTGGTGGCTGGGATGATCTGTCATTCCCAGGTGATGTCTGACACTGTTGGTTGTCATGTTGGTATGTTTTTATATACTAGCATGTTTTCTGTTGGGACCCCCAGGGCATCCCCAGCAGCTCTCCCTGCCTGCCCAGGGCCCTGGGGCTGCCCCCAGCCCTGCCCAGGGCCCAGGACCACTGAGCCCCAGGGCCATCAGCCCTTGTCCCAGCAGTGCTGCTGCAGGGGTGGCTTCCAGCTGCCCACAGCCAGATCCTGCCCCATGGGGAGCTCCCAGGGGATCCCCAGTGGTCTCAGCTCCCCGACATCCCTGACAGTTTGCTACTCTGTTTTGGTGACAAGTATCAATACAGCAGCATGTAAAGAATAATTATGACAGCTGGTATGCAGTAAATAAAGCTCATGTGGTTGCAGTTTTATGCCTTAGTCTTATATGTAAAGAAAATGAAATAGAAAAAAAATAGTTGGAAGGTTTTATTCGATATCTCTGAAACAGACACAAGGAGCTTGTGTTTTTGTCAAAATGTACTTTCTTGAATCCCACCCAGGTATGTTTTAAATAGCAAAACACCATTTCCTTTCACTGCATTGCAATGTAAATGGTGGAATTAATGATTTTTTGCTGCTTTAAGGAAATTACTTATTTTAAAAGAGCTAACTGATTTTCATGGACTAGCACATATGCAGCTGTGCCCAACATTCACTTCCAAATGCTCATTGTCAAACAAAAACAGGGAAGAGATGAAAGTAACTGGGGAAGAGAATATTTCTTCCCAATTTTAGCCAGAGGGTGGAATCCTTGGGTTTATTATGACCTGTTTTATTTATCATTTTATTAACAAGTGAATGCATTTTTAAACTTTAATTCCTATAAAACTGAAAGCAAGAATTTAGGGATCAAGGTCAAGGAAGTAAATTAGAAGGCTCCAGTTCTGTATATCTTGGTGAGAGCAATATGTCTTTATGACATGGTTTAAGCACAGCCAGGCTCTTGCTCACTCTCCACACTCCCCACTCCTTGTCCCAGTGGGGAGGAGAATTAGAAAGAAAAGGTACACCTTGTGGTTTCAGATAAGAGCAATTTACTAATTCAAACAAAATATAATCCTAATAATAAATAAAAAATAAAATTAAAAAAAATAAATAATCAGATAAATATAGTATCAACAACAACAACAACAATACCAAAAATAACAGTAAAATATTTTGAACAGGGGGAGTAGCAAAGCCCGAATAACAAGTAATGTACAATAGAATTTCACAGCACCTGTTGACCAATGCCCAGCCCATCCCTGAGCCATGAACAGTCCCCTTCCAGCTACCTCTCCCCTGTTCATATACTGGGCATGACATTCTGTGGTATGGGATATCCTTTTGGGCAGTTTGGGTCTGTTCTCCTGACCATGCTGCCTCCCAACTTTCTGTGCAGCTCCTCCCTGCAGAGCATCAGGCACTGAAAAGCCCTTGATTTAGGGTAAAACACTGCTCAGCAACAGCCAAAACATCAGTGTGTTATCAACATTATTCTCATACTAAATCAAACCCACAGCGCTGTACCAGTTACTAGGGTGAAAAATTAAGTCTGATCCAGAAAAAAACAGGATACTGTGTAATAGTTTTTGAGTCTGGATAAAAATTCTGTTCCTTCAAAACTTCTGTAAATAATGCAAAGAAAGGTTAAAAACTGTGTTTAGCTGTAGTGATTCTAATTCTGTGTATTGGTTCATAACACTTTGACCTTGGACATGACACATATTTCTACAGCCAAGAACATGATTGAGTGGGGGTTTTTTGCCACTGACATGATGGTCTGAGGACAATGTGTTCCCACAGAATAGTAGAGTAATATGAAAACAGTAAACATTTCAGAAACACAGGAATGTTCTGGCCTGAACTAAACTCAGCACGGTGAAATTCCAATAGGTCAGTCACAATAAATAGGCAGTCATGCATGACAATGACAATATGCATTTTTGTAGTTGTCCAGAATCCCATAGGGATTTACTTCCACTCAGTTTGTTTCAGAATAGATTAATGATAGGTTTGAAATGGTTGCACTGTAGGGCTGAAGACAAGTGACAGAAGGCCTTTGAAATCTGCCATCAGCATAGCTACTCTACCTAAAATTCTGACCAGATGCTGTTCTCTTTTCTTTCTCCCTTTTCTGCTATTTCCTCTGGGAAGATGGGAGCTAAGAATCAAAGGCAGGGGAATAAAACATATTTCCCACATGAAGCATTTTCAGTTTTCCAGTTTCTTTTGTTGAAATCAGTTCTTGAATGAGACAGACAAAATGTCCAAAATGTTGAGTATTTCCTGACCTGCTCTTTTTAGTGACACTTTTTGTGTAAATCCAGTTTTCTACTGGCATCCCTGAGGAGACATGGGATAATAATGCCATGTACAGCCATTCCAGTCTCATTTGAAACAGCCCTTGGCTGCCCTTCCCAGCATGGCCAGACAGCTGACTTAAGCTCTTACAGAGCAAGCTGCCCCTGAAATGGAGTGTGGGAGAGGCAGCAGCCAGCCTATTGGAATAATCCATCCATAAGGAATTACGTGCTTGCAACAGGATTGGCCAAGTCAGCTTAAAAGCATTACCCAACAGGAAAGAGCAAAAAAATTAGGGAAGTAACTACATTAGACCCCAAATCCTTTCACACATATGCAACTGCAGTAAGATCAAACCAGTTTTCAGCAACATGGCCTACCTACAACTTCCAGGCGTACTTCTACCACTTCTCAGGGACTAACACAAAAGCAACAAAAGCAAGGAAATTATTTGATTTTGAGGCAACAGCTTTGCTTTCACCAGTGATACCCAAGAGCTGTTGACTTTCCAGTAGAGACACAGCAAGAGAATGCTGCTAGGTAAGGGGCACATTTCCTTCAGGCTCTTCTGCTCTGAGGTAGGAAAACACTTTACCTGCTGTGACAACAGAAAAAGAGGAAAATAATTTGACTCCTGGCTGGTAGAGCAGCATCACCCTGCCGGGCAGAGGTGTCAGAGAGCCACAGCAGCCCTGGGGCTGTGGCAGTCCAGGCTTCTGCTGCAGACACTCAGCCTTCATCCACCTCTCATCCCTTCTGATTCTGCCACCAGAGGGCACGAGGAGCCAAACTTTGGTGGCTGCGCAGCGAAACTCTTCCCCTTTTCCTACAGAGTGACTGAACTGCTCTTTGTCATCTCTGCAGTCCCTGACCAGGCTGCCGATTGGGAAGGAAGAACCTGGAGGTTTCCTTTTGAAGGAAGGAAAACCCTTGTGCATACCTTTATTTATGAGACTTTCTGCTTTCCCCTTTTGTAGTCCAGAAGATGTTCAGTACAGGGAACATATTTTTTTGCTGTGAGAAGACATTCTTTTAGAAGAGTACCCAGTTGTGTCCCAGAGTTCAGATCAGTTCAGAGGGATGTCTTCCCAGGGATCTTGTCAGATTTAAGAAAGAGATCCGGGCTAGGCCTTTTTTACGAATTTATACAGACTACTGGCACAGTATTATATGCCATGAAAATTGCTGTTCAGTGATGTCACCTATTTAGTAATGTTTAGTGAAATTAATAAAGTCAGTTTAACTGAGAAAACAAAATAAATTTAAATAGCAAACTACAGCCTCTGGGCCACTGTTTTATAACACTGCCACTCCAGTTTAACTCTTCTGTGTGGGAGTGACATGGAGGAGGGTGGGGCAAAGTCCAACCCTGTGAATTTGAGAAGAAGCCCAACACACAGCTCTGTTCTATCCCATCCCATCCCATCCCATCCCATCCCATCCCATCCCATCCCATCCCAATTTATTTCCATTAATGTCCATGTCTCCTCATCAGGGGCTTTGTATTAAACTCAGCAGTGCCTTCCCCACCCTGCTGCTGCCTCTCAGTGTAACTCAGAGAGGACTTTGCCCCAAGGTCTCCAAA